>JAUJYZ010001556.1:0-17500 GCA_033675265.1 Actinostola sp. cb2023 | reverse complement strand
TTCGAAATTCAAACTTATTCAAAGCGATTCAAAGCGTTATAAACATGGCTTCAAGTTCGAGAAACAATTCAAATCTTCCTTCACTCTCAGAAGAAGCGTTAGAAAACAACAGTTGACACGACGAATTCGAAATTCATAGCATTTATTTCTCAGGAACCGTGCAACGAAACTCGAAAAGCTAAGTAGAAACAACTTGACAGTTTTAATGTTGATGTAATATGTATAGGATAATATGGTTATTCCATGGTTTTCTATGGAATACGGGCAAAAATTTCACTCATAAATTATATTATTTTAGTAATACAACTCGCCTAAAGGCTCGTTGTATACCAAATAATATAATTTTTTCGTGAAATATTCGCTCGTATTCCATAGAAAACCATGGAATAACCAATAAGTATCTAATAAACAACAAATATATGTAATATGATAACAACTTACAAATTCACATTGGTATCTTTTTATTATGCTTGAATCTTTGGTTTTAGAATCATCACCTGTAATTACACCAAGAGCACTGTTTACTTATTGTGATACACATCGATATAATTATGTTTATTATTCAATTTTCATACATTGTACAAATTTTGATCTTCTGGTTGGTTGATGTGTATCACGCGACGCGTGGTTATGACGTGGCAACCGTGGCGACGTTATTATCGTGGTGTAAAAGCCATGGTATTAGTATTAGTTAGTATTAGCTTGCCTCCGCAATGTATTCAAATTGAATAATAAAAATGTTAACGCTCTCTTTGCTCGTGAGTTATCAGGATTTTACCTTCACTCATTCGCTAACAATGAACTCGAAATTTTCTCATACTGCACTCGGCTACGCCTCGTGCAGCATTTAAATTTCTCATTCATTGTTGGCGAACTCCGCACTTGCTCGAGTGCGTTAACCTCTAAATATTTAACAATATTATTAACCTTTTAGCCTTTTTTCTGGTAGGTTTTGTTCATCACTATCATCATCTGTGAGAATCAGTAATGGATCTCTTTTCCTCTGTTATCAAAAAAGTCATTGTTAGATTGTGTACATATTTGTACATTGCATACATGTACAAATATGTATACACCTATTTCAAAAAACGTTGTCATCTGAAATCTGAATCTGAAATCTGAATTTGTGACCTAAAACACTTGTGGCCACACTATTCGCCAACACAGGTCTTCGCCTAAAGGTAGTGGCATATTCAAGTAATTACAAGATAGATCACAACTCATACCCACAATCACTCTCGGTCTCAGATTTCAGATACCAATGTTTTTTGAAATACCGGTAGGTGTGTACATCTATTTTAAAAAAAACGTCATCTGAAATCTGAATCTGTGACCGCAATGGATCATGGGCAGAAATAAAAACAGCACATAACCTCATCAGGAGCCCATTACTAGGAGCCTTCCTCTCCTATAATAGGTTTGTACGACATCAAATGCACAAATTGGGCTAAAAATAGAACACTCATTAAAAATTCCGCGCGATTATCCAATCATGTCGCGTCTTACACAATAGGAATTTGACGTCAGATTCAACACTGCTAGCTTTGCTTTCAATGTCGGCCGAAAGCGTACCGTGTAGTTCCAGTGATTCTAGTGAAGAATCAGAATCTAGTGAAATTTCAGATCAGTTTCGTCGTTTGCCGACTTCAGTACTTCATCAAGCGAGGAAGAACAATGATTGAAAACATTAAAAAGCAACTCCAGGTATTATTATTTATATCAAAACTTCAAGTGCGAGAACTTCTAAAAACAAAGCTACTAGTTAAAAAGGCCAGTTCAATACCCGGCCAAAAAACGAACATCTTCTGCTCTTTCTGAGAAGGAATTCAACGATCTGGTATCATGGATAATCTCTTACGAAGAACCTAATTAAACTTGTGCAGGACTAACAGTGAGAACCAAGCTAATGAATATTCCAAACTGTCTGAAACGCAGCAAAATGAATCACGAACTTTGAAGCTAATTGAAGTAGGATTTTGTCGAAAATTCTCGACATTGACACAGTTCCTTCTAAACAGCGAAGTGAGGTACAGAGGAGCTTCTTTTTCTGTGGCCTGGATGAAGATTTTATCACATTTTTATTCATCGGCTGATCTTGGAGTGCCGGCTTTCTTACCTTCTTTGAACTGAAGACGCCTTTGGCGAATGAACTTCGCATACACTCAGTGATAACCCTCTTTGCCGCTCTTTAAGGCACGGTTCGTCGGTTGAAAGTTTCAGTTGTTTTTCGACTATCTTTCGGCGAAGAAGTTCTTTAGCAAAGTGCACATTTGTGTGGTTTAATTGTTATTTTGGCGCCGCTATCCAACTTTTGCTTCATCAGAGTCGAAATCATTGGAGAACGCTTCATTCTTATGAAGACTAAATCATGAATCAAAAACCAACAAAAGAAAGTTGATAAAACAAGAATAAACATATGAAGCGATAGGTATAAGAACGTAGAAGAATTTCGCGACAACGTGAGTCGCCAAACTAAAAGTCTCCACTAAACGCTCTGGCAGTATGTCAGTTTATTGATACATGTGATTCATTCATTGTACACAGTTGTCTCGTTCTTGTGCAAGGGAAAAATTGACTTGGACTTCCATGGATTAAGAATATCAATATTTTGGATCAAGTCCTCGCGTCTTCCGTTTGGCGGCCATTTTATTTTTCAATTTGAAATTCTTCGGAAATTTGCATATCTAAAAATAGCCCAATTTGTGCATTTGATGTCGTATGAACCTATTACTAGAGGAAGGCTCCTAGTAATGGGCTCCTGACCTCATGAAATATGCAAAATGCCTATCGTACTCTTTCTTAGTATTATTAGTGGATAGATCCTTTGATATGACGACAACAATTAATTTGAACTTAAAAGTTTGACGATCCATTGCCGTCACAGATTCAGACATCATATTTCAGATGACAACGTTTTTTGAAATAGGTGTATTGAAGAAATAGAAAACGAGGCAGCATGCTCGATCGAGTTATAGAAGCACTCCAGAATATATTGGAAGAAGACGAGAGAAGTGCTTAATAGGAGAAGCACGAGGCGTAGCCAAGTGCTTCTCACACTTCTTGAGCCTTCTTTCAATTCCCAAGTGCTTCTATAACTCGATAGAGCACGCTGCCTCGTTTTCTATTTCTTTTATAAAATACAATTATGATTTTAAGGCAATTAAGTTTTCAATATTTGAATATCTGCAACCACGCGTGTTGTGTGCTCATTTTTTTTGTTTTTTGTTTTTTGTTTGTTTGTTTGTTTTTTTTGTTTTTTGTTTTGTTTTGTTTTGTTTTGTTTTTATTTATTTTGTTTTGTTTTTTGTTTTTTTTGTTTTTTTTGTTGTGTGCTCATAGAGCACACGGGATAATGCATCTTTTGGCCAATCAGAGCATGTGTTGTATCATAGTTATTTTATAAACTGTGATATAAACACTCTGGGAGATGTAGTACAGCACTTGAGAAACAAGAGTCTCACTTCATAGGCTTGCTTCTCTCGTGCTCTACAACTCCCAATGTTTACATCTCAGTATATTATAGATACGCATGACTGGATTTTACATGTATAATGCTATAAATATACAAATGTAGGCTGGTGGCCAGCATGCATGCATGGTTGATATTGCCTACAAGGTATATTTTACATACATGTAATAGATGTTTCGGCCATTCACTACTTTCACATCACCCATAATACACTTTGTTTAAGTCCCCCAAGTTTAGCATCAACTATTGTTTTCAATGTCTCTTGGGAAGACTGCATGTTCCCAAGAGAAATTGAAAACATTTAGTTTATGCAAAGTGTGGGGGCAAACAAAGTGTATTATGGGTGATGTGAAAGTAGTTGCAGCTAATTTACGTCACACGTGACCAGTAAATCGGAACAATTAAATGAAGTTTTGAAGTCTAGACTCGAGTCTCGAACATTCCAACGGAATCTCCTACAGACCACTATATATTTTCTCAAAAACCTTCATAAAATTAAAATTGAATTGGATGAAAATGTGTGCCTACATACTCTGCAATCACAACAGACTGAGCAAACAGATATCTGATACTTTTTTCTTATAGATATATTCGTGGAGATTTGATTTTTCTGTCTGAATGTTCGAGACTCGAGTCGAGACTTCATTTGAATGTTCCGATTTACTGGTCATGCGTGACGTAAATTAGCTGTAATTAATCAATGGCTTACACTTTCATCAGTACGTTGTGTTTTTGTTGCGCGCTCAACATTTAGCATTTTTAATGTACATATATTATACCTTTGTAGACCCATCACTTCTCTCTCTACTTGATGAACTCGAGGCATCATTTGAAGATGAATTCAGCTGTACCATCCTCTCTTCCGCTCTTTCGTTATTTGGAGAGTAAATGACGATAGTTAAAGGATTGTTTTTGGTGTTTCTGGTTGAATTACCAGACATTGGTTGTGCTGTTACAGTTGTAGCAGTTGTAATAATTGGTTTTATACGTGCCAACGGTGGTAATACAAGTGAGGAGCTCTTTGAAATTGCTGCAGTTGTAGATGAATGTGTTCCTACAGTAGTTGCAACACTGGTAGACGTAGAAGGACATTGTACATTTATTGAAGAAAGAGGCGGAAGTGCGCTAGATGTAATAATTGACTCAGAAATGTGAGTATTTGTTGGACAAACTGGCAAGGGATTCAGCTTCAAGCGCTGCGCTGCATTTGTCTGATTATCCATATTTGATGATGATTCCACTGTGTCCTTGCTGTTTGATAGAGATCGAGGCTGTATAAAGCATTGAAGTGTATCATTAGTTTTGCCTACTGAAGATCTCACAGAGTCTATTAAATCTTGTACAACACATTGTACAGTTGGATGACTTCTACGAAATCTGTGTAAACTTTTCGGATGTCTAGACTGTAGATGTCTGTCAATCATATAAACAGTCGATAGTCCAGCTCGGCACTATAAAAAGAGAATATACACAGTCAGTCAATAAGTGTGTATCAGTGTCCAGGCCGGGAGTGTTGCGTGACGAAACTAAAAATGGCTGCGTAGGAGACTATGTCTACTGTGATGTAATAGAGAAATCGACACACATGGATCCATAATATAGACATGCATGCATCTTCATATTACATATGTGTACGTACGTACTTGGTTTCTGTAATTGTAGTTTTCCAAAGTAACTTATACATGTAATTACTGAGGTCTTAAATGAGGTAACTATATAATAATTATTGATGAAGACAATACTAACGGTGGAGTGGTAAATGTAAATCTGATACAAAATCGTCCTCATTTACATGTATGTAATTTTGAATTTCTCAGTGAAAACTGCTTTTATCATCAAAACGACAGTTCTGTAAAACATGACATAATACATCTGTGCATTGGATATATAGCTTACAATATTCGTAGCATGTTGTATATATCTGTTCTGCAAACTCGAGCCAAATCAGATTCAACACTGCCGCTCATGGTGTAAACATTAATTATGTACATTATACCAGTAATCAATTATAATCAATGAGTTCTTAAACACGAAGGTCCAGTATAAAAGAGCACTGCCCAGGGGTACAACAATACATTTGTTTAATAAACCTTTGTTTGTCACATATTCGTGTACATATTCATGTAGTGATACAAAGATTAATTAACAACGTTGTCTTGTCCCTGGGCAGGCTCCTTTTATACTGGAATTTTCGTGTTTATTAACTGACGTTCTCTACCTCTGGACATGTGTAGCTAGAGTTTGCCAAGGGTCGTGAAGTAGTGCCCCTTGTTTTATACTTGTCGTACCATTTGCTTCTCTGTTTATTTTTGTCATTCATCAGTGCATCATTGACTCTTATACAATTTAAATCAGAATCATCTGAACTCCGTAAGTCCACACAATCAACATTGGTCTGATTGATACAGTTTAATTGAAGTCTTTGCACAGCATTATTTTGAGGATCCTTTGTCTTCTTGCTCTCATCATCATCATCATGGTCATCATCATCATCAGAGTCACATAAAACAACCTGCACTGGCACTGGAGGTTTGGGGCGCGGGTTATGTATTATTATGATTTCATCATCATCATCATCGTCGTCATCTTCTATGATGTTTATACTTTCATCCATTGCTGAAATTATAAAGAAAGGATTCAATCCATCACTCACTCACTACTAATAGATTGTAAACTTTGGAGCTGCAAACATGTATCATTCATTTGATACCAAAATGGAGTTCCATAACTGTGGACCCAACCACACCCATGTCCCCTTTTATCAAGCCCTTCAATTGTTGTCTGGTTAAATCATGCTCAAACACTGACCCTCAAAGTTCACACTTAAACACGAAGTTCTAGACAGTATAAAAGGAGTCAGCCAAGGGGTAAAACAATATGTTTGCTAAGTAATCTTTGCATCACTACATGAATATGCACATGTATGAATATGTGATGAACATTGATTTTAAACAAATGTATTGTTGTACTGTTGTATTGTTGTTGGGTATCTTTTTATTCTGGAACTTTGTGTTTAAAACCGGACTAAATCGCCACACATACCCATGACACCATACAAGGGAGTGCACTCCCCCCCCCCCCCCCCCCCCCCCCCCCCCCCCCCCCCCAGGTTCTTGAAATGCACTCAAGCTGAACTCTGGCTCATAATGTTTCTCTAGTTAATTCCTTTCTACTATTTACTATTTTGTATTTTGTAAATGGACAACGTTTTTGAAAACAGGTGTATGTTATTATATTTAATGTAATCGCACGATTGTTCTCGTACAATTTAGGATAAATAAGCACTAGTCAATTTTTCACAGACCACAAATTGCATCAATTAAGTACTGACCGTTTTTCTGTATCCAATGTGTAGTAATTTATTCTATTATATATTTATCTATTTTTTCCTTCCTTTTCAATTTTGTACTCGTTCTATACTATATACATGTACATGTAATCTGCATTCTATTTGTATTTTGTATTATGTTTTTTTTCTTCTGCTTGCTAGTTAAAACAATAGTAATATATATCGATGTGAGACCCCTAGATATTGCTTCTGGGGCAAACGTTACATGTAAACTTAAGTTTAATAAGTTTATAAAAATAAATAACTAAAAAGACCGTAGGTAGAGTTTTTCATAAATTGACTTGTGCTTATTTATCCTAAATTGTACTCAAAATCGTGCGATTACCTGTACAAATATAATATGTACAACTACTGAAGCACATATTCTTGGTGTGCAGAACCAATATGGAGTCTACATGTAAGAATATAAGCTTATGACGTACAATGTATATGTTTAAAATTGTGACATGAGAAATTCAAAAAAATGTTACTGTTGAGTTACATGTATATTCTGAGTAACATTTATACTCAAATCTGTAAGAATTATCAAAATATCACGCTGATATTCTACTAGAATGTATCCGTAATAAGAAGTAATTCCAGGAAAACATGGCTTTTCGTCAATACGTTTCAACTGTGTACACTTGTACTTTGGGCCACTCTTCCAAACGAAAGTTTTCAAAGGGAATTAAATGCCCATACAGTAGTGCTTTCATTCAGTGTAATTCTACGTGTCTATATATCATATTAATCACATTAATCTCCACCTTTTCACATCTTTTATCGGCCAAACACACAAAATATTCTGTGAAAGCTGCCATTTTAAACTCAGATCCCAATGAAACAACCACCCAAAATAACGCCACAAGCAACGAAATTCGATCACATGAGAAAGAATGGAAATATTCCTTACCTCTGGTAATGCAAATTCATAAAAACCTCGCTTATTTTGTGTAGAAAAATAGAAATTGAAACCAAGAAACCAAAACAACTGAAAAACAATGGCGGGAGGGAAAGCCTCGTTTTGACTCCTAGTTCCAGTTCTCTCTCCAAATTGTGTACCACAGGGATCCCAATAACTAACCAGCTTTGCATGCTGCATTTTTTTGAGGTGCACAATTTTCGTCGATTTTTTCGTGGTTTAGTCAACCCGATCAGCAAACCAGTTCCAGGATGTTGAGTGTTTTGTATATACTGCATTCCCTACGGTTCGTTATACCAGAAGCCATTATGCTTGGGGTAGCACCACAGTACTTGGTCATGTGGATGTCATGGCGGGCAGTCTCGTGTGTGCTTCCCCGTCGTACATACGAAAGAGGAGACGAAATCATGTATGACATGTATCAGTCATTGATCTGTTTCTTCTTTGAGACGTACACTGGAGCCGAGGTACAGTTTGAATGTTTGATAATGAGTCAGCAGCTTGTAAATTTATGCATGTCACATGATGGGGTAGGGGTGGTCTTGGAGGTGTGGTGGGAGGTGTGTAATGAAAAATAAAATGTTTACACATGTAACATTGGGAATACTGTCAGTATAGGTCAATCTGATTTCTACATCTAGTTACTGGAACCTACTGTACATGTGTTTGACTTACACCTGTTTTCATAAACGTTGTCCAAATAGAAAATAGTTGTTTGTTTGTTTGTTGTTTAGGAATTAATTATCATATCATTACGGCATATAACAATAGCAGAGTATTCGAGCATGACAAGTTTTCAATCGGATCAGTGAGTTCTAGAGGTAAACGAAGCTCTCTGCACAATGGCCTGGCTGAGAATTCAAGGTTCAAGTTGTATATTTAATATATGATAATTAATTCCTAAACAACAAACAAACAAACAACTATTTTCTATTTGGACAACGTTTATGAAAACAGGTGTATATTAAAGCAAGATACTGATGTATATATAGCTGACTATGTAAATTGAGGAAATTCCAAAATTATATTCAAGCGCAATCAAGGTTTTGCCTTCCTCTAGCACAACTTTCCATTCATGCTTGAGGTACAGACACACAGTGCAACATTGTGCACAATATTACTCGCAATACTGTAGCAGTGTGTGTCAACCAAGTTGCAATTGTTGTGGCCAAGGCCATTGTGCGATTCTACTTCTGCAACATTGTGCACAACATATATGCTGCAGGTGCAAGGTGGACGCACTCTGAAATTGTGCATGTTGCCAGCAATTTTGTGTGCATTGTTGCACTGTGTGTCTGTAACTTTAATTGCAAGATATGCAGTCACCTAAAATTTGAGCCCAAGACTTTAAATTAGCCTGTAAAAATAGACTCCGAAACCATGTATCACCCCAAAATTGTGAGACTCTGAGACACATCACTGAAAAAAAAAATTGAAATAAATGTAGGGGCAGATTTTGTGCAACCCTTAGCAATTGTTGTGACCATGCATTCACCACCCCTTTATGTTGGTCCTCACAGTACGTGTGATTATTTCAGCTAATTCTCTATGGTGACAAAATTCCATGGGATAAAAAAGAAAATATAATACTGACATGCAACCATCAGTGTACAGGTAAGTTTATGCATACATGTCACAGGCAGCCCAACCATTGCTTTTGAGGCTACTAAATCATCAAATAAAAATGATATTTGCGTCTTTTTTGATGGGTTTCCTGTGGTAGAGCGCACGCAATACGTATTATGTTGGGCTCCCTGTGTGTGTCCCGCAGGACGCGCCTGTTCATGTGTATATTGAAACATTGTTTCACTATGTACATCGCTGCGGGCACATCTTGCGGGATGTGCACAGGGAGCCCAACATAATACATTTTTATACACAGGGAACCCAACCTCACGTATTGCGCACACGCACTCAGCTCTCTACCACAGGAAATCCATAAAAAGACGCAATATCATTTTATTTGATTATGTAGTAGCCTCAAAAGCAATGGTTGGGCTGCCTGTGTACATGTTGCATATTATTAACCATACCTTTCCAGGCTGATTGGTGGCCTGAAGGTGAGGCTTTGTGTGTATGTCTTTAGGGGTTTTCCCTCAGCCTAGACAACATCTATGAATTACAGAACATTGTAGCCTCCTTCGCAGGCAATGCCAGATAGGAGGCCAAAGGCCAAGAGAGGAACATGGGATCCCTGCGAGGCCGAAGGCTGAGGAAGCTCAAGACCACAGAAAACCCAAAAATCTTCCCACAGTGCACTTGATGCCTGCGAAGGAGGCTAAGTACACTGTACATTGTACAGTTGCAAGAATTAATTGTATGCTAAACTACCGTAGCCAATTCAAAGGCTTTGGAGTGTAGCTATATGTTTTCCTCTGTTAGTGTCATCATCATCATGGCTATCATCATCATAAGTCTCTATCCCATACATTATTTTATACATTTTCTCCATATCTATTAGTGGACTGGATCGTAGCGGACCTTCTTGCCATAAGACAAGGATCTTTGGGAAGTATAAGATATGTGCTGAAAGATGGTCTCAGATATTTGCCTCTTTATGGTTTTTATTTTGGACAGGTAATTCAATAGAATAGAATCATTGAATCCTCTCAGGGAAGTTGTGATATCTCGAGTCGTTTTCATATTTAAGTGGGTGACAGAACAATAATTTGTGTGGTGACCGTGCCATGCAGTGACCAACCATTCTGATTGGTTGAGCAATGATTTTGCATGCTGTGATTGGTTGAATAGATGTCTTTGATTCCACATAAGTGGGTGATCGTGCCATGCGGTGACCAACCATTCTGATTGGTTGAGTGATGATTTTGCACGCTGTGATTGGTTGAATATATATATATATCTTTGATTCCACATAAGTGGGTGAATGTGCCATGCAATGACCAACCATTCTGATTGGTTGAGCAATGATTTTGCATGCTGTGATTGGATGAATAGATGTCTTTGATTCCACATAAGTGGGTGAATGTGCCATGCGGTGACCAACCATTCTGATTGGTTGAGTGATGATTTTGCGCGGTGTGATTGGTTGAATAGATATCTTTGATTCCACATAAGTGGGTAAATGTGCCATGCGGTGACCAACCATTCTGATTGGTTGAGCAATGATTTTGCATGCTGTGATTGGTTGAATAGATGTCTTCGATTCCACATAAGTGGGTGACAGTGCCATGCGGTGACCAACCATTCTGATTGGTTGAGTGATGATTTTGCACGCTGTGATTGGTTGAATATATATATATATCTTTGATTCCACATAAGTGGGTGAATGTGCCATGCAATGACCAACCATTCTGATTGGTTGAGCAATGATTTTGCATGCTGTGATTGGATGAATAGATGTCTTTGATTCCACATAAGTGGGTGAATGTGCCATGCGGTGACCAACCATTCTGATTGGTTGAGTGATGATTTTGCGCGGTGTGATTGGTTGAATAGATATCTTTGATTCCACATAAGTGGGTAAATGTGCCATGCGGTGACCAACCATTCTGATTGGTTGAGCAATGATTTTGCATGCTGTGATTGGTTGAATAGATGTCTTCGATTCCACATAAGTGGGTGACAGTGCCATGCGGTGACCAACCATTCTGATTGGTTGAGTGATGATTTTGCGCGGTGTGATTGGTTGAATAGATATCTTTGATTCCACATAAGTGGGTAAATGTGCCATGCGGTGACCAACCATTCTGATTGGTTGAGCAATGATTTTGCATGCTGTGATTGGTTGAATAGATGTCTTCGATTCCACATAAGTGGGTGACAGTGCCATGCGGTGACCAACCATTCTGATTGGTTGAGTGATGATTTTGCGCGGTGTGATTGGTTGAATATATATATATCTTTGATTCCACATAAGTGGGTAAATGTGCCATGCAATGACCAACCATTCTGATTGGTTGAGTGATGATTTTTCACGCTGTGATTGGATGAATAGATGTCTTTGATTCCACATAAGTGGGTGAATGTGCCATGCGGTGACCAACCATTCTGATTGGTTGAGTGATGATTTTGCGCGGTGTGATTGGTTGAATAGATATCTTTGATTCCACATAAGTGGGTAAATGTGCCATGCGGTGACCAACCATTCTGATTGGTTGAGCAATGATTTTGCATGCTGTGATTGGTTGAATAGATGTCTTCGATTCCACATAAGTGGGTGACAGTGCCATGCGGTGACCAACCATTCTGATTGGTTGAGTGATGATTTTGCGCGGTGTGATTGGTTGAATAGATATCTTTGATTCCACATAAGTGGGTAAATGTGCCATGCGGTGACCAACCATTCTGATTGGTTGAGCAATGATTTTGCATGCTGTGATTGGTTGAATAGATGTCTTTGATTCCACATAAGTGGGTGACAGTGCCATGCGGTGACCAACCATTCTGATTGGTTGAGCAATGATTTTGCACGCTGTGATTGGTTGAATATATATATATCTTTGATTCCACATAAGTGGGTGACAGTGCCATGCAATGACCAACCATTCTGATTGGTTGAGTGATGATTTTTCACGCTGTGATTGGATGAATAGATGTCTTTGATTCCACATAAGTGGGTGAATGTGCCATGCGGTGACCAACCATTCTGATTGGTTGAGCAATGATTTTGCACGCTGTGATTGGTTGCATATCTTTCTTTGATTCCACATAAGTGGGTGAATGTGCCATGCAATGACCAACCATTCTGATTGGTTGAGCAATGATTTTGCACGCTGTGATTGGTTGCATATCTTTCTTTGATTCCACATAAGTGGGTGAATGTGCCATGCAATGACCAACCATTCTGATTGGTTGAGCGATGATTTTGCATGCTGTGATTGGTTGAATAGATGTCTTCGATTCTGTACCAGATTATATCCTTCATCCCTTTGTACTATTTTCACCCCTGTGATTAATCATTTATCTCCAGTATGACTAAAGAGCTTATAATTAATAAACGTTTTCTAGCATGGCTGCATTTATGTGAAGAGAGGAGGGAGCCAAGAACAAGAAGAATTAGAAAGGTGATATTAAATATTAAATATTAATATAAATATATATTATAAATTATATAAAATATAAATATGATGGTCTCTTGGTGTAAGAACGTTTATATACCAACACTGTATTTACTAATTTTCAAGATAACCAACAATTCATTGATATATTATGGAGTCATTGATCCACCAATCCAGTAGTCAAAGGGTTGAGATCTTTAGAACGCAGAACAAAGTGATTGATACGCATGTCATGAAGAGAAAAATTAGTTACATTTGTACATCAGTTGTGCTGTTCTTACACCGAGGTAAAGCCAACAACCAGTGAACGATCAAGTGTCATAATTATATTGATCTCTATCATATTCATTATTATTATTATTATTATTCCTGTCTTTCATGGCACTAATATCAACAATGTAATTCTCTTTTCTTTTTAGAAAATTAGAACATTTCAAAAACTACAAAACTCCAGTAAGTACAACAACCTAATTGTAATAAATTATCAACAGTCTCAAGTCTCAGACTTGAGTGCAGACAATACACCCGCTATGCAATACTCGATTTCTTGAATTTGCATAAATGTGCAAAAACTGAAAGAATAACGATCGCGTTAAGTAAAGGTAAAATAATAGATTGAAAGATCATCCACAGTTTAGTAAATACCCCAAAAGTGTATTAATAAAAATGAAACCATCAGAAAGTAGTAAGCGTTTGAAAGGTGCAAAATACATGGAAACGAGGCATTTAGGGCCAAAGTCCGGTTTCTGGTACAAATCTTTGTAATTTCAAGTCACTATATCTTTTCAAGATTTCGTAGTACAGCCCTAAGATTTGGTGTGTTCATTTTTGATAACACTGTCTACAAAGAGATTGTCAGATATTGCTGTAACATATTCCCAATAACAAAGTGAATGAGATTTTACGATTCTACCATTTATGCATAGGGTCTAGTATATACCTGTAAAATATTAGTATACTTATAATGATAGGACTATTTAGCACTAGTTAAACAAATATAAATCACACAAATTAGTACCGTACTATTTAGTTTATCTACATGTAATCTGTCATAGGTACATCCAGTGTGCACTCTATGATGAAACATTAGTAAGTTTCGAAGGAGCATGGAAACTCCCAGGGGGGGTACTCAGGGGTATCAGTGACGGGGAGGTGTGAATGAGGCCAAACTTTTTAACCCCCAAAAAGTCCATTATGCAAAAAAAAACCGCATAAAATCAAGAACGGTAGGATATCATTTTTATCAACCCCCCAAAAAGTCCTTGTCAAAATCTTTATATCAAAAAAGTCCACCAGGAAATTGCTAACCCCAAAAAAGTCCCAAGCTGTGAATTTCAAACCCCAAAAAGGTCTTTGCACCTCCCCGTCACTGATATCGAGTACCCCCTCGGGTACTATAAACTTGGAAACTATAAACTTGTTTAACGTTTTCATTAGTTATGGCTGGTAATATTCCCTGAAGGTACAAGGCATAATGTAGAGAAACCAGAAGTGATTAAAGAAAGTCAAGAATTTGCCCGAAAACAAGGTATCAAATTAAACGTATTGTTTGTAGATGCAATTAAATATTGAATTGCAGTCAGTTTGGTACTTTAATTCTTTTCATTTTCATAGGACTTAAAGAACTGCAACATGTATTGACACCGAGAACTAAAGCAACTGAGGTTAGAGACAGTGATGTACATGTGCATACTCAGCTATCGTCTCCTTAGGCTCGATTTCCAGCCATTTTAGTGGTCCAGTTGTTGGGGGAGGATTTCATATAACCGGACCCCTAAACTGACTGGAAATCGAGCTATAGTCTCCTACACACAGAACTCCATCAGCATCCTTTAGTATGGGATTCCTTCATGCTGCAGGTTGATTATAAACTAACCGTGACACTATTTTATTGCAGACGAGCATTGACAGACTGCATGACTACATTGATGCAGTATACGACCTGACTATTGCATACAAAGATGTTGATAAAGATGTGCTACCACGACAGACAGCTAAGAGCATGCCAAGTAAGTCATAAGAGTACCTTACAAGCTGACAGTATATCCTGGTAAATGGGTACAGGTAGTCAATCCACGTACACACTTGTGGCGGTAGACTGGCATAATAGCCCATCAATATGGCTACAATCAGTGACATGTAGGGGTGCCGAATGGTCAAGGCGAGACTTTGCGAGACTCCGAGACAAGGCATCTACATGTTACTTTTTGGGACACAGGAAACCCAACCTTATTTACATAGTGTTTGCATGTTTTCGCCTATTAGTATTTGCTCTCCTATAACTTATTTCTCCCCTCCCCACCCACTCCTGTCCAATGTTGAGAGGTGATGAGAGTCCATAGAGTGTGTCCTTGCTTGAGAGGACCTTTCCATTGCCACAACATTGAGAGGAGGGGAGTGGGGTGGGGAGGAGAAATATTCCGAGGAATTCTGGAAGGTGTCCCGACGGTCTGGTCCATGATCGTAACTTTACTGTATCATAAAATTGCATGTATACGATCATGTACATTATTATTTGTCATGTGATGATAAAAAAATCCTTAAATCTGTAGATTTTCTTGAATCACGAGGACAACAGATTCATGTTTACTGTCACCGATATGAATCCAAGGACATTCCTAAGGTACATGTATGCATGCATGATTGTCAATGTTCATTTTACATCTTATTTCTTTCCAATGCTTCTACACACTAATCTATTTAAGTCTTTATCTCCACTTAAACTTGTCCGATATTACAAATTATATCAACACTATATTCAATACTGTCTTTAAGGACTCTGATGAAAGGAAACAGTGGATACATAACTGCTTCTCCGAGAAAGACAAGTATGAATCAGTTCAAATTTTAGACTTTTTAGCATGTGCACGTTCTTACGAGTTTTATTGTAAGCTCTTTTGTGTTCTACGTGAATAAATAAATTATTATTATTAAATAATAATACTTTATTGCTTTATTACTTTTGCAAAGTTCAAAAAAATCACTGAAATCTAGACCATTCGTCTGGGAGTACAGTCTTGTAGCATTCAACCAGAGAGAGGAATTCCCTTCTACGTTCCAGAGAGTTCCATTTGAGTATCTTGCATCTGTCTTCATATGCCATCTCTTGTCGTTTTTGACCTAATGCGATGCATGACGCTCTTCTTTTATGAACTCATTAGTTGCCGATGGTCTACTATCTTCGTATCCATTTAAATCTAGTGTTTTTAACCTCAAGTGAAGCATTTATATCAACAAAAATTCCTGGTATTATTATTATGAATTAATGTAAGACTTGAAAATCAGTGTAAAGGTAAATACCCGTGTTACATGAGCTAAAATTGTTTCTTGTAAAGTGGGGGTGTGTTAAACACTGCTCACAACAGATCTCAGTGTTGCAAAAAGGATTGCTCTACTTTTCTGCAGCTACATGTAGGTAAATAAACATTATTTGCTGCATTGAAATTGCAAAGTCGGGAGATTGCATGTCAAAATGTATTCTGCAATTTGTCTGCATTGCGAGAAAAATTACCTAAAAATGTGTTTTGGTTTGTTTGCAGGATACTGGGACGGTTTTACCAAGAAAATGGTGGCAGATTTCCAGGGTGTACCCAGGCGTCGGCGATTACCCTGGTACAGGACCACACCTTACTTTTACTTTGGCTTGCAGTTTTTGTCCCATTTGTTGGCACCAAGTGGGGGCGGTCAGCTTACTGGAAAATGTGGTTATTATCTAGTATGGGTACACTAGCATACATGGCTGTGCGTCGGAATGAATTCATGTTTATATGTAACAAACGTTTTTACATAAAATTAACTCTCTGTCAAGCGGCATGCTTTTTGCACACCTTCTCATACTTTTGTATCATACGAAATAGATAGTTTTCTTTGTGTTGTTGGCAAAAAGTTGTACACAATTCTTATCAATCAACTTCATTGAAGGAGCAGGGCCTTACATAACCAAAATTCAAGGGAGGGGACATTTAGTACGTATTTAACAACAACAACAACAACAACACAAAAAATAGTACAGTTCTTTTTAATTTTTGGTATTCTTTTTCGGTTGTGGCCCCCACCCCCTCCCCCCCCCCTTCCCCCTCCCCCCTTTCCCCTGTGTACAGCCCTGAGGAGTTTAAAAACAACGGATAACAAAATGCCTGCAAAGCATTGCGGACTTGACAGAGTCTTAACCATTATAAATACAATATTAAAGAGGTTTCTTTCACGATGCTTTAATAAACAATAACTTTCTACATGTTTATATTTATGATATTATTTAATATATACAGTCATATCAAGAAGGTCAGGTGGCGTACAACAATTACCTTCTGTAAAGCATTTACAATCCATATTGTTTTTGGGGGGGGGGAAATAAACTGCTTTAGTCATTAGTAGGATGTTTGCGAAGACATCTTTTTGCATTAGCTACACAAAGATCATAATAATAATAATAATTTATAAGTGCCAAAATCAAGGAAAATTATCCAATGCTTATTACAAGGAAAATAATCGAAAATAGTAAAAAAAAAACTAAGTACTGAGATGATATTAAAATTGTTAAAATGAACGAAATCTACAAAATTAAAATATTAAATCAATTAACCCACTAAAAACTGAGTGATTTAGAAAGTTCGTTCAAGGAAAATATTTCAATAACAAAAACAAAATAAGGAATAACTTTCTTTGATAGAATGCTTTGACTTCCTGTGTCAAAACTTTCTCATTAAGTTGGACACACGGTGAAACATTGAGCGCATATATTGCTGGCAATTCTGTCAGCGTGG
>JAUJYZ010000358.1:192500-382466 GCA_033675265.1 Actinostola sp. cb2023 | reverse complement strand
TTTCACCATATATTTACTGTATGGAAATTTGCTAAGTTATGCAATTTTAATAGAACCATCTCCAAATTCGTTAAATGTCCAGATTTTTTTACGTACAATCTTTGGCTTTCTTTAAAAAATTGACATTAGAAAAGATTCTGAGCAGCTGCAACATCTAGTAGGGCCAAAAATTAGAAAAACCCATTTTCACCATATATTTACTGTATGGAAATTTGCTAAGTTATGCAATTTTAATAGAACCATCTCCAAATTCGTTAAATGTCCAGATTTTCAGCTTACGTATAATCCTTGACTTTCTTCAAAAAATGAGATTGGTAAAGATTCTAACGGACTGGAACAAATAGTATAGGGCCAAAAATGAGAAAAACACGATTTCTGCCATACATTTACTGTAACGAAATTGCTGCGCCATGTATTTCTGATGGAACCATCTCTGAATTCGTTAAATGTCCAGATTTTTTGACGTACAATCCTTGGCTTTCTTCAAAAAATGACATTGGTCAAGATTGTAAGCACTTCGAACAACTAGTAGGGCCAAAAATGAGAAATACACGATTTTTGAAATACATTTACTGTAACGAAATTGTTGCGCCATGTATTTCTGATGGAGCCATCTCTGAATTCGTTAAATGTCCAGATTTTTTGATGTGCAATCTTTGGCTTTTTTCAAAAAATGAAATTGCAAAAGATTCTGAGAAACTGCAACATCTAATAGGTCCAAAAATTAGAAAAACCCATTTCTACCATACATTTACTGTAATTGAATTTGTTACGTTGTGTAATTTTAATAGGACCATTTCCAAATTCGTTAAATGTCCACATTTTTTTACGTGCAATCCTTGGCTTTATTCAAAAAATGAAATCGCAAAAGATTCTGATCTAATAGGCCCAAAAATTAGAAAAAACCCATTTCTACCATACATTTACTGTAATTGAATTTGTTACGTTGTGTAATTCGGACCATTTCGAAATTCGTTAAATGTGCAGATTTTATTACGTGCAATCCTTGGCTTTATTCAAAAAATGAAATTGCAAAAGATTCTGAGAAGCTGGAACAACTAGTAGGGCCAAAAATTACATTTCTGCCACATTTACTGTAACGAAATAGTAGGGCCAAAAATGAGAAATACACGATTTTTGAAATACATTTACTGTAACGAAATTGTTGCGCCATGTATTTCTGATGGAGCCATCTCTGAATTCGTTAAATGTCCAGATTTTTTGATGTGCAATCTTTGGCTTTTTTCAAAAAATGAAATTGCAAAAGATTCTGAGAAACTGCAACATCTAATAGGTCCAAAAATTAGAAAAACCCATTTCTACCATACATTTACTGTAATTGAATTTGTTACGTTGTGTAATTTTAATAGGACCATTTCCAAATTCGTTAAATGTCCACATTTTTTTACGTGCAATCCTTGGCTTTATTCAAAAAATGAAATCGCAAAAGATTCTGAGAAGCTGCAACATCTAATAGGCCCAAAAATTAGAAAAACCCATTTCTACCATACATTTACTGTAATTGAATTTGTTACGTTGTGTAATTTTAATAGGACCATTTCGAAATTCGTTAAATGTGCAGATTTTATTACGTGCAATCCTTGGCTTTATTCAAAAAATGAAATTGCAAAAGATTCTGAGAAGCTGGAACAACTAGTAGGGCCAAAACTTAGAAACGCACGATTTCTGCCATACATTTACTGTAATGAAATTGCTGCGCCATGTATTTCTGATGGAACCATCTCTGAATTCGTTAAATGTCCAGATTTGTTTACGTACAATCCTTGGCTTTATTCAAAAAATGAAATTGCAAAAGATTCTAAGCACCTGGAACAAATAGTAAGGCCAAAAATTAGAAACACACGATTTCTGCCATACATTTACTGTAATGAAATTGCTGCGCCATGTATTTCTGATGGAACCATCTCTGAATTCGTTAAATGTCCAGATTTTTGACATACACTCCTTGGCTTTCTTCAAAAAATGACATTGGTCAAGATTCTAAGCACCTGGAACAACTAGTAGGGCCAAAAATGAGAAACATACGATTTCTGCCATACATTTACTGTAACGAAATTGTTGCGCCATGCATTTCTGTTGGAACCATCTCTAAATTCGTTAAATGTCCAGATTTTTTTACGTACAATCCTTGGCTTTATTCAAAAAATGAAATTGCAAAAGATTCTGAGAACCTGCAACATCTAATAGGCCCAAAAATTAGAAAAACCCATTTCTACCATACATTTACTGTAATTGAATTTGTTACGTTGTGTAATTTTAATAGGACCATTTCGAAATTCGTTAAATGTCCAGATGTTTTTACGTGCAATCCTTGGCTTTATTCAAAAAATGAAATTGCAAAAGATTCTGAGAACCTGCAACATCTAATAGGCCCAAAAATTAGAAAAACCCATTTCTACCATACATTTACTGTAATTGAATTTGTTACGTTGTGTAATTTTAATAGGACCATTTCGAAATTCGTTAAATGTGCAGATTTTTTTACGTGCAATCCTTGGCTTTATTCAAAAAATGAAATTGCAAAAGATTCTGAGAAGCTGGAACAACTAGTAGGGCCAAAACTTAGAAACGCACGATTTCTGCCATACATTTACTGTAATGAAATTGCTGCGCCATGTATTTCTGATGGAACCATCTCTGAATTCGTTAAATGTCCAGATTTGTTTACGTACAATCCTTGGCTTTATTCAAAAAATGAAATTGCAAAAGATTCTAAGCACCTGGAACAAATAGTAAGGCCAAAAATTAGAAACACACGATTTCTGCCATACATTTACTGTAATGAAATTGCTGCGCCATGTATTTCTGATGGAACCATCTCTGAATTCGTTAAATGTCCAGATTTTTGACATACACTCCTTGGCTTTCTTCAAAAAATGACATTGGTCAAGATTCTAAGCACCTGGAACAACTAGTAGGGCCAAAAATGAGAAACATACGATTTCTGCCATACATTTACTGTAACGAAATTGTTGCGCCATGCATTTCTGTTGGAACCATCTCTAAATTCGTTAAATGTCCAGATTTTTTTACGTACAATCCTTGGCTTTATTCAAAAAATGAAATTGCAAAAGATTCTGAGAACCTGCAACATCTAATAGGCCCAAAAATTAGAAAAACCCCCATTTCTACCATACATTTACTGTAATTGAATTTGTTACGTTGTGTAATTTTAATAGGACCATTTCGAAATTCGTTAAATGTGCAGATTTTTTTACGTGCAATCCTTGGCTTTATTCAAAAAATGAAATTGCAAAAGATTCTGAGAAGCTGGAACAACTAGTAGGGCCAAAACTTAGAAACGCACGATTTCTGCCATACATTTACATTAATGAAATTGCTGCGCCATGTATTTCTGATGGAACCATCTCTGAATTCGTTAAATGTCCAGATTTGTTTACGTACAATCCTTGGCTTTATTCAAAAAATGAAATTGCAAAAGATTCTAAGCACCTGGAACAAATAGTAAGGCCAAAAATTAGAAACACACGATTTCTGCCATACATTTACTGTAATGAAATTGCTGCGCCATGTATTTCTGATGGAACCATCTCTGAATTCGTTAAATGTCCAGATTTTTGACGTACACTCCTTGGCTTTCTTCAAAAAATGACATTGGTCAAGATTGTAAGCACCTGGAACAACTAGTAGGACCAAAAATGAGAAACATACGATTTCTGCCATACATTTACTGTAACGAAATTGTTGCGCCATGCATTTCTGTTGGAACCATCTCTGAATTCGTTAAATGTCCAGATTTGTTGACGTACAATCCTTGGCTTTCTTCAAAAAATGACATTGGTCAAGACTCTAAGCACTTGGAACAACTAGTAGGGCCAAAAATTAGAAACACATGATTTCTGCCATACATTTACTGTAATGAAATTGCTGCGCCATGTATTTCTGATGGAACCATCTCTGAATTCGTTAAATGTCCAGATTTTTTGACGTGCAATCCTTGGCTTTATTCAAAAAATGAAATTGCAAAAGATTCTAAGCACCTGGAACAAATAGTAAGGCCAAAAATTAGAAACACACGATTTCTGCCATACATTTACTGTAATGAAATTGCTGCGCCATGTATTTCTGATGGAACCATCTCTGAATTCGTTAAATGTCCAGATTTTTGACATACACTCCTTGGCTTTCTTCAAAAAATGACATTGGTCAAGATTGTAAGCACCTGGAACAACTAGTAGGGCCAAAAATGAGAAACATACGATTTCTGCCATACATTTACTGTAACGAAATTGTTGCGCCATGCATTTCTGTTGGAACCATCTCTGAATTCGTTAAATGTCCAGATTTTTTGACGTGCAATCTTTGGCTTTATTCAAAATATGAAATTGCAAAAGATTCTAAGAAGCTGCAACATCTAATAGGTCCAAAAATTAGAAAAACCCATTTCTACCATACATTTACTGTAATTGAATTTGTTACGTTGTGTAATTTTAATAGGACCATTTCCAAATTCGTTAAATGTCCACATTTTTTTACGTGCAATCCTTGGCTTTATTCAAAAAATGAAATCATAAAAGATTTTGAGAAGCTGCAACATCTAATAGGCCCAAAAATTAGAAAAACCCATTTCTACCATACATTTACTGTAATGAAATTGCTGCGCCATGTATTTCTGATGGAACCATCTCTGAATTCGTTAAATGTCCAGATTTTTGACGTACACTCCTTGGCATTCTTCAAAAAATGACATTGGTCAAGATTGTAAGCACCTGGAACAACTAGTAGGGCCAAAAATGAGAAACATACGATTTCTGCCATACATTTACTGTAACGAAATTGTTGCGCCATGCATTTCTGTTGGAACCATCTCTAAATTCGTTAAATGTCCAGATTTTTTTACGTACAATCCTTGGCTTTATTCAAAAAATGAAATTGCAAAAGATTCTGAGAACCTGCAACATCTAATAGGCCCAAAAATTAGAAAAACCCATTTCTACCATACATTTACTGTAATTGAATTTGTTACGTTGTGTAATTTTAATAGGACCATTTCCAAATTCGTTAAATGTCCACATTTTTTTACGTGCAATCCTTGGCTTTATTCAAAAAATGAAATCGCAAAAGATTCTGAGAAGCTGCAACATCTAATAGGCCCAAAAATAGAAAAACCCATTTCTACCATACATTTACTGTAATTGGATTTGTTACGTTGTGTAATTTTAATAGGACCATTTCCAAATTCGTGAAATGTCCAGATTTTTTTACGTGCAATCCTTGGCTTTATTCAAAAAATTAAATTGCAAAAGATTCTGAGAAGCTGGAACAACTAGTAGGGCCAAAACTTAGAAACGCACGATTTCTGCCATACATTTACTGTAATGAAATTGCTGCGCCATGTATTTCTGATAGAACCATCTCTGACTTCGTTAAATGTCCAGATTTGTTTACGTCCAATCCTTGGCTTTATTCAAAATATGAAATTGCAAAAGATTCTAAGCACCTGGAACAAATAGTAGGGCCAAAAATTAGAACACACGATTTCTGCCATACATTTACTGTAATGAAATTGCTGCGCCATGTATTTCTGATGGAACCATCTCTGAATTCGTTAAATGTCCAGATTTTTTGACGTACACTCCTTTGCTTTCTTCAAAAAATGACATTGGTCAAGATTGTAAGCACCTGGAACAACTAGTAGGGCCAAAAATTAGAAATACACGATTTCTGCCATACATTTACTGTAATGAAATTGCTGCGCCATGTATTTCTGATGGAACCATCTCTGAATTCGTTAAATGTCCAGATTTTTGACATACACTCCTTGGCTTTCTTCAAAAAATGACATTGGTCAAGATTCTAAGCACCTGGAACAACTAGTAGGGCCAAAAATGAGAAACATACGATTTCTGCCATACATTTACTGTAACGAAATTGTTGCGCCATGCATTTCTGTTGGAACCATCTCTAAATTCGTTAAATGTCCAGATTTTTTTACGTACAATCCTTGGCTTTATTCAAAAAATGAAATTGCAAAAGATTCTGAGAACCTGCAACATCTAATAGGTCCAAAAATTAGAAAAACCCATTTCTACCATACATTTACTGTAATTGAATTTGTTACGTTGTGTAATTTTAATAGGACCATTTCCAAATTCGTTAAATGTCCAGATTTTTTTACGTGCAATCCTTGGCTTTATTCAAAAAATGAAATCGCAAAAGATTCTGAGAAGCTGCAACATCTAATAGGCCCAAAACTTAGAAAAACCCATTTCTACCATACATTTACTGTAATTGAATTTGTTACGTTGTGTAATTTTAATAGGACCATTTCGAAATTCGTTAAATGTCCAGATTTTTTTACGTGCAATCCTTGGCTCTATTCAAAAAATGAAATTGCAAAAGATTCTGAGAAGCTGGAAAAACTAGTAGCGCCAAAAATTAGAAACGCACGATTTCTGCCATACATTTACTGTAATGAAATTGCTGCGCCATGTATTTCTGATGGAACCATCTCTGAATTCGTTAAATGTCCAGATTTGTTTACGTCCAATCCTTGGCTTTATTCAAAAAATGAAATTGCAAAAGATTCTAAGCACCTGCAACAACTAGTAGGGCCAAAAATTAGAAACACACGATTTCTGCCATACATTTACTGTAACGAAATTGTTGCGCCATGTATTTCTGATGGAACCATCTCTAAATTCTTTAAATGTCCAGATTTTTTAACGTACAATCCTCGGCTTTATTCATAAAATGAAATTGCCAAAAATTCTAAGCACCTGGAACAACTAGTAGGGCCAAAAATTAGAAACACACGATTTCTGCCATACATTTACTGTAATGAAATTGCTGCGCCATGTATTTCTGATGGAACCATCTCTGAATTCGTTAAATGCCCAGATTTTTTTAGGTGCAATCTTTGGCTTTATTCAAAAAATGAAATTGCAAAAGATTCTGAGAAGCTGCAACATCTAATAGCTCCAAAAACTAGAAAAACCCATTTCTACCATACATTTACTGTAATTGAATTTGTTACGTTGTGTAATTTTAATAGGACCATTTCCAAATTCGTTAAATGTCCACATTTTTTTACGTGCAAATCTTGGCTTTATTCAAAAAATGAAATCGCAAAAGATTCTGAGAAGCTGCAACATCTAATAGGCCCAAAACTTAGAAAAACCCATTTCTACCATACATTTACTGTAATTGAATTTGTTACGTTGTGTAATTTTAATAGGAGCATTTCCAAATTCGTTAAATGTCCAGATTTTTTTACGTGCAATCCTTGGCTTTATTCAAAAAATGAAATTGCAAAAGAATCTGAGAAGCTGGAACAAATAGTAGGGCCAAAACTTAGAAACGCACGATTTCTGCCATACATTTACTGTAATGAAATTGCTGCGCCATGTATTTCTGATGGAACCATCTCTGAATTCGTTAAATGTCCAGATTTTTTGACGTACAATCCTTGGCTTTCTTCAAAAAAATGACATTGGTCAAGATTGTAAGCACTTGGAACAACTAGTAGGGCCAAAAATGAGAAACATACGATTTCTGCCATACATTTACTGTAACGGAAATTGTTGCGCCATGCATTTCTGTTGGAACCATCTCTGAATTCGTTAAATGTCCAGATTTGTTTACGTATAATCCTTGGCTTTATTCAAAATATGAAATTGCAAAAGATTCTAAGCACCTGGAACAACTAGTAGGGCCAAAAATTAGAAACACACGATTTCTGCCATACATTTACTGTAATGAAATTGCTGCGCCATGTATTTCTGATGGAACCATCTCTGAATTCGTTAAATGTCCAGATTTTTTGACGTACAATCCTTGGCTTTCTTCAAAAAATGACATTGGTCAAGATTCTAAGCACTTGGAAAAACTAGTAGGGCCAAAAATGAGAAACACACGATTTCTGCCATACATTTACTATAATGAAATTGCTGCGCCATGTATTTCTGATGGAACCATCTCTGAATTCGTTAAAAGTCCAGATTTTTTTATGTGCAATCTTTGGCTTTATTCAAAAAATGAAATTGCAAAAGATTCTGAGCACCTGGAACAACTAGTAGGGCCAAAAATTAGAAACACACGATTTCTGCCACACATTTACTGTAATGAAATTGCTGCGCCATGTATTTCTGAAGGAACCATCTCTGAATTTGTTAAATGTTCAGATTTTTTGACGTACAATTCTTGGCTTTCTTCAAAAAATGACATTGGTCAAGATTCTAAGCATCTGGAACAACTAGTAGGGCCAAAAATTAGAAACACACGATTTCTGTCATACATTTACTGTAATGAAATTGCTGCGCCATGTATTTCTGATGGAACCATCTCTGAATTCGTTAAATGTCCAGATTTTTTAACGTACAATCCTCGGCTTTATTCAAAAAATGAAATTGCAAAAGATTCTGAGCACCTGGAACAACTAGTAGGGCCAAAAATTAGAAACACACGATTTCTGCCATACATTTACTGTAATGAAATTGCTGCGCCATGTATTTCTGATGGAACCATCTCTGAATTCGTTAAATGTCCAGATTTTTTGACGTACAATCCTTGGCTTTCTTCAAAAAATGACATTTGTCAAGATTCTAAGCATCTGGAACAACTAGTAGGGCCAAAAATTAGAAACACACGATTTCTGCCATACATTTACTGTAATGATATTGCTGCGCCATGTATTTCTGATGGAACCATCTCTGAATTCGTTAAATGTCCAGATTTTTTGACGTACAATCCTTGGCTTTCTTCAAAAAATGACATTTGTCAAGATTCTAAGCATCTGTAACAACTAGTAGGGCCAAAAATTAGAAACACACGATTTCTGTCATACATTTACTGTAATGAAATTGCTGCGCCATGTATTTCTGATGGAACCATCTCTGAATTCGTTAAATGTCCAGATTTTTTAACGTACAATCCTCGGCTTTATTCAAAAAATGAAATTGCAAAAGATTCTGAGCACCTGGAACAACTAGTAGGGCCAAAAATTAGAAACACACGATTTCTGCCATACATTTACTGTAATGAAATTGCTGCGCCATGTATTTCTGATGGAACCATCTCTGAATTCGTTAAATGTCCAGATTTTTTGACGTACAATCCTTGGCTTTCTTCAAAAAATGACATTTGTCAAGATTCTAAGCATCTGGAACAACTAGTAGGGCCAAAAATTAGAAACACACGATTTCTGCCATACATTTACTGTAATGATATTGCTGCGCCATGTATTTCTGATGGAACCATCTCTGAATTCGTTAAATGTCCAGATTTTTTGACGTACAATCCTTGGCTTTCTTCAAAAAATGACATTTGTCAAGATTCTAAGCATCATCTGTAACAACTAGTAGGGCCAAAAATTAGAAACACACGATTTCTGTCATACATTTACTGTAATGAAATTGCTGCGCCATGTATTTCTGATGGAACCATCTCTGAATTCGTTAAATGTCCAGATTTTTTGACGTACAATCCTTGGCTTTCTTCAAAAAAACGATTAGAAAAGATTCTGAGCTGCTACATCATCTATTAAGGCGAAAAATTAGGAAAAATCGATTTCTCGCATACATTTTACTGTATTCAAATTTGCTACGTTATTCTATTTGGATACAAGTGAACCTTCTCCAAATTCTTTGATTAATTTTGTTCAGATTTTTTGACGTACAATCCTTGGTGTTCTTCCAAAACTAAGATTAGAAATGATTCTGAGCTGCTGCATCATCTACTAAGGTGAAAAATTAGAAACATCGATTTTCTCCCATACATTTACTGTATGGAAATTGCTGCGCCATGTATTTTTGATACAACCATCTCCAAATTTGGAGATTGTTGAGATTTTTTGCCGTACAATCCTTGGCTTTCTTCAAAAAATATGATTAGAAAAGATTCTGAGCTGCTGCATCATCTATTAAGGCTAAAAATTAGGAAAAATTGATTTTCTGCCATTTCATTTTCATGCCTTTTCAGTCATTTCTATTCACCAATGTTTTTCTTTTTTATAAAGTAGATAGGAGGACCATATCAGCAAAAGCTATTATGTTAAAAGAATGAATTTGGGAAAAATTCTAAGAAGCAGCAACATAATAATAATAAACCGTGATTATTATATTATTATTATATCAGATTTTTTAGCGTACAGTTGTCTTTCTTCAAAACAATGATTTTATTTTACTGTATTGAAAAGTGCCATGTTATATATAACTTTGATAGAACCACCAAATTCGTGGAAAAGACTGGCAGACTATCGTGGCTTACCGTTATAACGCATGAGATGTTTTAGAGTGTCCATATCACGAACCTGCAGAAAAGGGGGGAAGTGTCTTAAAAAAAGGAAAATGTTATCTAAAATATGCTTTTTGAGTGATTCCAATAAACGTGAGAATATACCATTTTCTCATTCCCTTGATTCCCTTGACCATGATTTTTTACAAAACTGTTACTTTATAAATTCTACGTACTGTTGCTTGGTCTCGACGGAAAATCTTGGCACGAGGAGCCAACTGGAACGAATACGACGTCCCGTGCTTCTCAACAAACTCTGGATAGCCACTCAAGTTATAGACCTGGAAGATAAAGAGCAGTCACCAAAAGTACACGTCCAACTATAAATGGGGTGGAATATTTCTTTCGCGCGTGTTATGGGGTGTCATAAGGACGTCCGCGGCAAATGAAGTCGTGATGTCAATTCATTTCATCGCCCACCTCATATCAAACTTATGTTATACAAAAGGTCATTGTTTCACATATGCAGATGAGGCGAGTCTTGTTTAGGCGAAAAACAGCATGATTTTGATACATTTTTGCTTTTTACTGCATTGTTAAAATACAAATCAAAAACCTACCAACGGAATATAAAAGACGAATATGTAAGGAATGAATAAGCTGGCAATTCAAGCACAAATAAAGAGGTTTGAAGGTGGCATTTTCCGTTTCTTCAAAGTCAATCGAACTGAAATCTCTGAAGAGATATAGGAGAGCGTGACATACGCTGCACACAAAATCCCTCTGAATTCTTTGGGAATTGTGTCAATCAAAAACCTACCGCCGGATTCTAATGCTCTGTAATTGTACGCGCATTTTGATATAAAATACATGTATATTAAACTTAATTAAGCGGTGGCAAAATGAAATCTAAAACTCTTTGTTTGGTAATTGTGAACATCATATTGGTGTTCTGTATCTCGGTCCTGCCTCGAACCCAGTCGCTTCTTCGGAAGGGGAAGGGGAGGGGGCCGGAGAAACGAGAAAGCGAAAAGAACTGGGGAGCAAAGCACCATGGGAAGGGATTAGAGGGGATCGCAAAGGAGCAAGGGAAGGACGAACTGAGGAAGGGAAGCGCCTGGCAGATCGTGGTCGATATCCTGCCTCGAACCCAGTCGCTTCTTCGGAAGGGGAAGGGGAGGGGGCCGGAGAAACGAGAAAGCGAAAAGAACTGGGGAGCAAAGCACCATGGGAAGGGATTAGAGGGGATCGCAAAGGAGCAAGGGAAGGACGAACTGAGGAAGGGAAGCGCCTGGCAGATCGTGGTCGATATCCTGCCTCGAACCAGTCGCTTCTTCGGAAGGGGAAGGGGAGGGGGCCGGAGAAACGAGAAAGCGAAAAGAACTGGGGAGCAAAGCACCATGGGAAGGGATTAGAGGGGATCGCAAAGGAGCAAGGGAAGGACGAACTGAGGAAGGGAAGCGCCTGGCAGATCGTGGTCGATATCTGTGTCGAAGTTGTCGATTTCTGAAAAATCGCACTTAACGATGAATTTAAGGCCTAAAATGAGCTAAATATGGCCGAAGGTGGCTAAGAAAATGTCGATGACCTGAATTCCTCGCTTCGTGAACTTTCAGTATTAATAGAAACATGGCCGGGTTGGAGGTTTTGGCAGTGTAAGTTCACCGTTGATTTTATAGAAGAAATCACCGCTTGATGGATGCAATAATAGATGTTTGACAACACCGATACTTTGACTTTATTATTCTAGCCTTTTGGCGGTTATTGTAATTACTAGTTCTAGAGAATTAGCGTATGTGTTTTAGAGTCAAACGCGTGTAATTTGACGACGGTTAATCCTTTGGTAGAACGATTTTCTCTTAAATTTTGCATCGAATGAAGCGTTTGAAGACTGTGTAGTGTTCAGGTTTCAGTGTATATAAACGCTCCCCATTCCATGCCTCTGGCTTATACCGAGATGAAAATTGTGTTTTGTAGAGCCGAAGTGACGCACAGAGCTATTGTAGCCGTGTCTTGACACCCGCTTGGCAGGCTTTCCAGACGGCGTCAGTTTTTTTTAAATTTGAGCTGAAATAAAGTTTAGAGACTATATTTAAAGAATATGTGGGATTTCCCTTGTCATTCTAGTTGAATTGTTATTTTTAGGCTATTTATTTGAGCTCAAACAGAATTTGTTTTCATACTGTGATGTAGTCACGGTAGTTTGACCTTGCGGGGTCATGTTCAGTTGCTCGTCTGTCGTTGCGAACGTTATAGTTTACATGGAAGTTTTATAGCTTTTTCGAATACCAGCTTTCAAAGAAAAGCTAATAAAACAAGAGTTCACCACAGTCGAGTTTGTGGACCGCTTCATGAACTGATCTATCGCTTTTGAGTGAATTACAACTTTGAATATTTTTGCATAAATTTAAGTCGGCCATGTTGGATTCATTATCTGCCAGGCGCTTCCCGTCTTTCTCCCTTCCCGTGCTCCTTTGCGCGTTTCGCTTTCTCGTCCCCCTCCCCCCTCCCCTTCCCCTTGCCCTCCGAAGAAGCGACTGGGTACGAGGCAGATCTCGGTCTGTATGTAGAAGCTACATATAGGCCGGCGAATTCGCAAATAAATTATGGCTCGGAAAGGACGTTTTTTGAAGGCAATTTCCAATATTTACACGCACGAGATCAATAAGTTAGTTCGAATTTATGATATATTTTCCCGTTGAGGAAACATATGCAGCTTTTCCATCCTCTCTTATATTTTAGCTACCTCATTTACACATTGTTAAAGGAAAAATATGAATTCAGAAATGATAAACCAGTCACGTACGAATCTGCTTTATTTAGCGGTCATAGTGAACAAATTGCTGGATCAATCGGGCCTCACGTGCATTAGTAAACAAAGCATTAACGAAAAACGTTGTCCGCGTGATACTGGATCCCAACAGGAGCAAATGTTCAATGATGCAGGACATAAGTTTGATATGTTTTCATAGAATGGTACGTTATACGAAGGCCAGTATCCCAATCTTAAGATCTCAGTCTGGTCGCCACTAGCAACGTACCTGGAATAGAAATACAGTACATGCTTGTCATGTTATACATATACAGTAGAACCTCCCGTAAGCGACCACCCAAAATGTCAAGCTTTGTGGTCGCTTGCGAGAGATCCCAACTATAGTGATTTGACTTGGAACTGAACTTTTGGTATTTTGGAAAACTGGTCGCTTAGGAGAGGTGGTCGCTTACGAGAGTGGTCGCAACCGGAGGTTCAACTGTATGTCATATAGAAATCAAATACTTTACAATTTCGATAGACTGCGAGCAGTACCTACTTTGGTGTTGTTTTTCCCGGGGGGAGGGGGGGGGGGGGTACTCCCTTTGTCCAAGTGATATGGGTGATCGGCGGTCCTTTTAGGGAGTTGGCAATATTTCCTGTGTGGACCTCTTAGGGGTTCCGATTGACTAAATCAGCTACGTAACATCACTCCGCCATACCTTTTAGGATCAATTGTTATTTATTTTCTTTGTTGAACAAACATGAAAGGACAGAAGATGTTGTCCAGTCACTGATTAAACGATATCAGCACAATCACTTTTTCGCCATATATGGTCAGTCAAACAACTCGTCTAACCATTTCATCCTTGCCCAGAAAAGAATTCAACATATGAAAGTACGACCGCTTATAGCCTACGACAGGTCTGACAGGGTGCGACATACGAATCTGCTCGACGACCCACAGCGCGTTACTGTGTAGCGTTTTGTTCAGTTCAACCAGTATCACGTATACTGATTATTGTTCGTGCCTACAAAATTCAACATCAAAGTAGGACAGCTCCTAGCTTATTACAGGGTGCGTCTATACGACATACTTACGTAGGAATCTGCTCGACGACCCACAGCGCGTTATCGTGTAGTGTTTTGTTCAGTTCAACCAGTTTTAAGTCGAGTATCATGTATTGATTATTGTATGTGCCTACAAAATTCAACATCAAAGTAGGACAGCTCCTAGCCTATTACAGGGTATGTCTATACGAAATACTTACGTAGGAATCTGCTCGACGACCCACAGCGCGTTATCGTGTAGCGTTTTGTTCAGTTGAACCAGTTTTATCGAGTATTATGTATTGATTATTGTATGTGCCTACAAAATTCAACATCAAAGTAGGACAGCTCCTAGCCTATTACAGGGTATGTCTATACGACATACTTACGTAGGAATCTGCTCGACGACCCACAGCGCGTTATCGTGTAGTGTTTTGTTCAGTTCAACCAGTTTTAAGTCGAGTATCATGTATTGATTATTGTATGTGCCTACAAAATTCAACATCAAAGTAGGACAGCTCCTAGCCTATTACAGGGTGCGTCTATACGACATACTTACGTAGGAATCTGCTCGACGACCCACAGCGCGTTATCGTGTAGTGTTTTGTTCAGTTCAACCAGTTTTAAGTCGAGTATCATGTATTGATTATTGTATGTGCCTACAAAATTCAACATCAAAGTAGGACAGCTCCTAGCCTATTACAGGGTGCGTCTATACGACATACTTACGTAGGAATCTGCTCGACGACCCACAGCGCGTTATCGTGTAGCGTTTTGTTCAGTTGAACCAGTTTTATCGAGTATTATGTATTGATTATTGTATGTGCCTACAAAATTCAACATCAAAGTAGGACAGCTCCTAGCCTATTACAGGGTGCGTCTATACGACATACTTACGTAGGAATCTGCTCGACGATCCACAGCGCGTTATCGTGTAGTGTTTTGTTCAGTTGAACCAGTTTTAAGTCGAGTATCATGTATTGATTATTGTATGTGCCTACAAAATCAGACGTGTTTATAAATTGATTTATGCTACAATTGTAAAATATATAATAATAGACAGTCGAACCTCTCGACTAAACGGCCACCCGGGGGAATTGTCAAGTGACCGCTTAGTAGAGGTTCGACTGTAGTTATGTATTTAATTTTGTATAACTCTCGTTATGAAGGACAATATTGGGTCTGTTTATAGTGTTAAGTCTCTCGTCCGTATTTATCGAGTTATTAAAAAAAAAAGTTATTTTCAGTAAAATATCTGGAAGTGTAATTATAACCGCCTAGGAATCCTCCCTTTATCCGTAATAGCAACTTCACCCTTACGCAGCCCAAATAATATCTTCTGAGCCTCTATGCGCGCGTCTTTTTTATGGGCTTCCTGTGGTAGGGAGCTCGGGATAATATATATTGATGGGCTTCCTGTGGTAGGGAGCTCGGGATAATATATATTGATGGGCTTCCTGTGGTACCAATATATAATTACAACTACTACTCCACCTGAGTTATACTGCTCAAATATTCCCGCCCATTCTTTGCCATTTCGCGCCATAAGGTTTGACAAACGCACTCTTTGCCAAGCGAGTAGGGACTGGGGCTGAACGTGTTCGAACAATGACGTATTGAAGACGTTATAGGTTGTTTCAAGTAGGACGAGGCCGCTGGAACGATAAAAGCGACATTGCGATGACGTCATGATTGTAAGCTGCTCGGCTGCCGTAGGCGCCTTCATATGCAGCCCGAACAAGTCCTCCATCGGTTGTAAAGCGCATTGGGACGATTATGAAATGCGCTATATAAGAACCGACTTATACCGCGGTCAATACCGTTCTTTATATTGTAGCCGATCATCTAAATAGATTCTGTGAAATAAACTAACTGAATAACCCAAAACCTTTCAATCCACAACCAGTAAGAAATCTTCACCCTCTACGTAAGTCGATTCGATGTCTCAGCTTCTTAGAATGTCTCGGGACATTTTTTCTTTTTCTTTTTTCAAATTCTGTTTTTTGTCTTTCCTTTGATACGGGAGGGATGGGACCATGACCAAATCCAAGGAGCCAAAGGTCTGGCGTTCGAGTCTCAAAGGAATCGATCTTTTTATTCTGTTTTTTTTTTTTTCTCGTTTTTTTAGCGCGTTTCCTTTTTTTCTTTATCTCTTTTACTTTCCATTTAGTTTAATTGTTTTCGTTTTTATCGGATTTGTTTTATTAGGTATTTTGAAATAAAAAAACTTTTGATTTTGACAAGGCAATGCAAAGGAACCCCAATAATATATCTATGCAAAGATTTCGAAAATTAAAATTAAAACAAATCGTTAAATACGGTTTTCGCCGTTGCAATTTGGTCGGGCATTAGGATTTTAAAACGATAGCTTGACCGTAAGCTAAGTTCTGATTACATCTAGGATCATTCAAACAAGTACAGTTCTGTCCTTTAGAAGCCGTGATGCATATAGCCATCGCCGCTAGACTCAAAGCCAGATAATAAAACACAGCACAAGCAACGAGTAAGAAAGAAGGAAACAACGGATAAAGATCTACATTTTGTAAGCGTTCAACCACTGCAGTTCTCGGTAATAAATACTCGACTGAATAAAGCCACACGGGAATTTCCTCGTGTATTTATTTTGGCTCGGTATGCATTTATGTATTTATTTGCGGGCTGTTGTCAATTCCAAACCTTGTTCACGTGACTTCCCTAAGGACTATTACACTACGTATTAGCATATCAATGAAGCTTCGACGAATCAGTAGACTACAAAAATCACACCTTAATATAATATGAATGACTAGATGGAGCAATGGTCTAATAGGGTTTATCTGAAGTTATGGCTTAGGGGCCGGATATCCCCTCCCTCACTGGCCTATTGGTTAGGACCTAGTTTTATGTAGCACCGGGATAGCGCGGGCGGGGCCGAAATCTTCACCCTCTACGTAAATCGATTCGATGTCTCAGCTTCTTAGAATGTCTCGGGAGAATCGTCCCATTATTTCTTTTCTCTTTTTCTTTTTTCGATTTTCGTTTTTCGTCTTTCCTTTGATACGGGATGGGTGGGACCGTGACCAAAACCAAGGAGCCAAAGGTCTGGAGTTCGAGTCTCACAGGAGTCGATCTCTTTTTTTCTGTTTTGTTTTCCTTTTTTTACCGCATTTTCTTTTTTTCCTTATCTCTTTTCCTTTCCTTTGAGTTTTTTTATTGTTTTCCTTTTTATCGGATTTGTCTTTGAGGTATTTTTAAATAAAAAGGTTTTGAATATTTGACAAGGCAATGCACAGGAACCCCAATAATATACGTACGAGACGGTATTTCGCGCCATTTTACGCGGTAGGACTGGGCGCTAGCGTATTGTAATGGCGGATGGCTGGTTGTCAATATTTTAAAAGAATTTATAAAATACTTGCATAAAATGCTGATAAACGCTGGTGTAGCCTTTCAGGTAAGTTAATTATTACGTTCAAATTATCAAATTATCTTCATAAAGAGTTTGATGTAAGACTTATAACTTTAAAAACTCTCCGAACAATTCAGTTTCACTCTCGATCCTTTTGGAAGATTTTACCAAGCGATAACACTTTCACTACTAAGGAAATATATCATATTTAATGATATTGTCTGACTATTTTGGTTCCATGTATGATCTGGACAGTGACCATAGGATTCCGAGTCAGGACAGTCATGCACCCTTTTCTAAGAGGGGGTAGGGAGACTGGTTCTGGACATCTGATTAGATGACATACCTATGGAGGGAAGAGGGGGTGCTGGACATCTGTCCCCGATTGCATGAAAGGTGAATAGTGCAGATAAGTCCTATTCAACGGATCAAATTTATTGGATAACTGCATCAGTTTTATCTGTGGGACTATTCACCTTTTGTGCAACCGGGGCCTGATTAGATCAAGTACCTTTGGGGGCAGGCATACCTATAGGGGGAGGGGGCCAGACATCTGATTAGATCAAGTACCTTTGGGGGCAGGCATACCTATGGGGGGAGGGGGCCAGACATCTGATTAGATCAAGTACCTTTGGGGGCAGGCATACCTATGGGGGGAGCTGGAGGACGTGCTCGTCATCTGATTAGAACAAGTACCAATGGGAGTAGGCATACCTATGGGGGTAGGGGGGGGGGGGAGGAGGTGCTGGACATCTGATCAGATCAAGTATCAATGGGAGTAGGCATACCTATGGGGGGAGGGAGGTGCTGGACATCTGATTAGATCAAGTACCTTTGGGAGCAGGCATACCTATGGGAGGAGGATGTGCTCGTCATCTGATTAGAACAAGTACCAATGGGAGTAGGCATACCTATGTAGGGGGGGGGAGGGGGTGGGGGGGGGGGGGAGGAGGCTGCTGGACATCTGATCAGATCAAGTACCAATGGGAGTAGGCATACCTATGGGGGGAAGGAGGTGCTGGACATCTGATCAGATCAAGTACCAATGGGAGTAGGCATACCTATGGGGGGAGGGAGGTGCTGGACATCTGATTAGATCAAGTACCTTTGGGGGCAGGCATACCTATGGGGGCAGGCATACCTATGGGGGTAGGCATACCCTATGGGGGCAGGCATACCTATGGGGGGAGGGGGTGCTCGTCATCTGATTAGATCAAGTACCAATGGGGAGAGCATACCTATGGGGGAAGGGGGCCAGACATCTGATTAGATCAAGTACCTTTGGGGGCAAGCATACCTATGGGGGGAGGGGGTGCTTGTCATCTGATTAGATGACGTACCTATGGGGGCAGGCATATCTATGGGGGGAGGGGGCCAGACATCTGATTAGATCAAGTACCTTTGGGGGCAGGCATACCTATGGGGGAGGGGGCCAGACATCTGATTAGATCAAGTACCTTTAGGGGCAGGCATACCTATGGGGGAGGGAGGGTGCTGGACATCTGATCAGATCAAGTACCTATGGGGGCAGGCATACCTATGGGGGGAGGGGGTCAGACATCTGATTTGATCAAGTACCTTTGGGGGCAGGCATACCTATAGGGGGAGGGGGCCAGACATCTGATTTGATCAAGTACCTTTGGGGGCAGGCATACCTATGGGGGAGGGGGCCAGACATCTGATTAGATCAAGTACCTTTGGGGGCAGGCATACCTATGGGGGGAGGGGGCCAGACATCTGATTAGATCAAGTACCTTTGGGGGCAGGCATACCTATAGGGGGAGGGGGCCAGACATCTGATTTGATCAAGTACCTTTGGGGGCAGGCATACCTATGGGGGAGGGGGCCAGACATCTGATTTGATCAAGTACCTTTGGGGGCAGGCATACCTATGGGGGAGGGGGCCAGACATCTGATTAGATCAAGTACCTATGGGGGAGGCATACCTATAGGGGGAGGGGGCCAGACATCTGATTAGATCAAGTACCTTTGGGGGCAGGCATACCTATAGGGGGAGGGGGCCAGACATCTGATTAGATCAAGTACCTTTGGGGGCAGGCATACCTATAGGGGGAGGGGGCCAGACATCTGATTAGATCAAGTACCTTTGGGGGCAGGCATACCTATAGGGGGAGGGGGCCAGACATCTGATTAGATCAAGTACCTTTGGGGGCAGGCATACCTATGGGAGGAGGGGGTCAGACATCTGATTTGATCAAGTACCTTTGGGGGCAGGCATACCTATGGGGGGAGGGAGGTGCTGGACATCTGATTAGATCAAGTACCTTTGGGGGCAGGCATACCTATGGGAGGAGGGGGTCAGACATCTGATTTGATCAAGTACCTTTGGGGGCAGGCATACCTATGGGAGGAGGGGGTCAGACATCTGATTTGATCAAGTACCTTTGGGGGCAGGCATACCTATGGGGGGAGGGGGCCAGACATCTGATTAGATCAAGTACCTTTGGGGGCAGGCATACCTATGGGGGGAGGGGGCCAGACATCTGATTTGATCAAGTACCTTTGGGGGCAGGCATACCTATGGGAGGAGGGGGTCAGACATCTGATTTGATCAAGTACCTTTGGGGGCAGGCATACCTATGGGAGGAGGGGGTCAGACATCTGATTTGATCAAGTACCTTTGGGGGCAGGCATACCTATGGGGGGAGGGGGCCAGACATCTGATTAGATCAAGTACCTTTGGGGGCAGGCATACCTATGGGAGGAGGGGGCCAGACATCTGATTTGATCAAGTACCTTTGGGGGCAGGCATACCTATGGGGGGAGGGGGCCAGACATCTGATTAGATCAAGTACCTTTGGGGGCAGGCATACCTATGGGGGGAGGGGGCCAGACATCTGATTTGATCAAGTACCTATGGGGGCAGGCATACCTATAGGGGGAGGGGGCCAGACATCTGATTAGATCAAGTACCTTTGGGGGCAGGCATACCTATAGGGGGAGGGGGTCAGACATCTGATTAGATCAAGTACCTTTGGGGGCAGGCATACCTATAGGGGGAGGGGGTCAGACATCTGATTAGATCAAGTACCTTTGGGGGCAGGCATACCTATGGGGGGAGGAGAGGGAGTGCTAGACACTGATTAGATCAAGTACCTTTGGGGGCAGGCATACCTATAGGGGGAGGGGGTCAGACATCTGATTAGATCAAGTACCTTTGGGGGCAGGCATACCTATGGGGGGAGGAGAGGGAGTGCTAGACACTGATTAGATCAAGTACCTTTGGGGGCAGGCATACCTATAGGGGGAGGGGGTCAGACATCTGATTAGATCAAGTACCTTTGGGGGCAGGCATACCTATGGGGGGAGGAGAGGGAGTGCTAGACACTGATTAGATCAAGTACCTTTGGGGGCAGGCATACCTATGGGGGGAGGAGAGGGAGTGCTAGACACTGATTAGATCAAGTACCTTTGGGGGCAGGCATACCTATAGGGGGAGGGGGTCAGACATCTGATTAGATCAAGTACCTTTGGGGGCAGGCATACCTATGGGGGGAGGAGAGGGAGTGCTAGACACTGATTAGATCAAGTACCTATCCATTATGTAGAAATCATCAAGTGATGATATAAGTCCAGGGTAGCTGGAGAAAGACATCTTGAAAGAACCTCAAACATATTAGCCATTTCGAAGTTGCGCGAGGGATTGGAACCTAGTGAGCGACCGCGTTGCATTTTGGGGCTGTTTTGGAGGACGCTATTTCAAGATGGCGTCTAGATGAGTTGATGACTGTATTGAAGAGCTAGTTTAAAATGGGAAAATTTAGTTGTTGTGTACCACACTGTACTAACAACTGGAGGAACTCTCCAACAATGAAGTTCCACACACTTCCAGGTGATCAGAAAGTTCGAGAAGCATACAAGAAGCTCATAAGAAACGAAGCTCTGAAATATGACGCTCAAAATACGAGAATTTGCGGCGCTCATTTTCCAGACGGAGAACGAATGTGTCGAACTCAACTGCCTTCAATATTTCCCTGGAAATCTGTCCCAGTGAAACGCCGAATCATTGATAAACATGAATTGCCGGTGAAAATCAGGAAAACACTGCCACTGGTGATGGACGCGATCGAGAAACAACAAACCATCGATAGTTCCGATAGTCTCATCGAGACAGTGACAGTTGTCAGTCAAGCCGAACTACAAGTACAACCTGTTACCATAACTTCTACATCTACAGCTGAAAACGAATGCACGGTTAAAGATAAATTAGCACATAGCGAAGAAGTGAAAGCCCTTAAAGATGAGATAAATTCACTGAAGAAGGAATTATTGGAGATAAAATGTGCAATCAATATTGACAATAACAAACCAAAGTTTGATATAGATGATTTCAAACACAGTGACGAGGACATTTCTTTCTTTACTGGCTTTCCGAACTACAATACAATGGTGTTTTGCTTTCGATTTGCTGAAGGACAAAGCAGCTAATATTAGTTATGGTGGCAAGATCAGGACAACATTTGATACAGATTCAAGAAAGCCAGGGACTAAGCGAAAGTTGACTACATGGCAGGAGTTCACAATGGTACTCATGAGATTAAGACTTGGTACTTTTGAAAGAGACTTAGCAGAGAAATTCAGGTTGTCAGTTTCAAGTGTATCTACTATTTGCAGAACTTGGATAAAGTTTATGAGAAAAGAGTTAGAACCAATCTGTATCCACTGGCCTTCAAAGGAACAAATTATTTATTACATGCCTCCTGTTTTCAAATCATTTTATCCTGATCTCGTCTCCATCATTGACTGCACTGAACTTCAAATGGAATCACCATCGAGCTTAGACAAAAAATCACTTTGCTATTCAAGCTACAAGTCTAGACCAACAATGAAGGCTCTGATTGGTATAACACCCAATGGAGTAGTCTCATTTTGTAGTGAATTATACTGTGGGTCTATAAGTGATAATGCAATTGTCAAGGAATCTGGCTTCCTGGCACATTTAAACAGGGGAGATTTGGTTATGGCTGACAAGGGATTTACAATCCAAGATGACCTAGCCACCGTTGGTGCACGATTAGCTTTACCACACTTCTTGAAGGGAAAGGGACAATTTACAAAGCAAGAGTCAGACCACAATAAAAAGATAGCTAGTCTCAGAATACATGTAGAGCGTTATATGGAAAGATTGAAAAATTGGCATTTCTTTGACCGCCCAATTCCCATTACCTTATCTGATATTGCTTCAGATGCCTGGATTGTAATAGTATGTTTTTCTAACTTTCTCCCACCAATGATCAATTAACAACCAGATGGACAACAATGAAGATTTTATATTTGTAATATAATTCAATGTTAAAGAAATATGTTTATAATACACACGTTACTAAGGATATTAGACAAATACATGTTGTCTTCTAACTCAAAATATTCAATGTCTTCCATTATATACCAAGTACATGTAGTTATTTAACATTAGTTGATATTTAATATTTTATTATATAATCACAGGGCTCCTGTTGATCCCTGTTTTAAATCAAGGTTCATTCATTCATGTATATTTAAATTGGAAACAATAAATTATTTAAATATACCGGTAATAGTTATGTTAGCATTTACTTGTTTAATTATGTATCTACAGTGAATGAAATATTTCAAATATGAATTATGACGATCTTGGAAATGCAAGGTTTTTATTCCATCTTGTTTCACCATGCAAAATCCTAGGATAAACTAGCTCTGGAAACATATGTTCAAAATAAAACTGCTCAAGTTTGGGCAGTCTTTCATTCCAAAAAGTAATGTCAAACAAAATATGATCAGTATGCATTTCAATGCCATTTGAAACAAGAAAATGACATACATTTAATTTACAACAAAACAGCTGATGTTGAATCTGGTGATAGTATTTATGAGTCTTATTGATTACAAGTTCCTCTCCATTTTTCTTATAAATTCCTTGTCTGCACATGGCATCTTTTAAGACTTCTCCTTCTTTTAAAACAAGTTTCTTGACCTCCACAAGATGGTTTTCTTCAGTAATGCCATCAGGCGATGCTCCTAGGAAAGGATGGGTTGCAGATAACATAAAGCCTGATTTCTTTACTTGATGACCTGTCTCATTTTCGAATTTCTTCAAAATAATCGGTTCCCATTCAATGCCTTCCTTCATAGCCTTTGTCTGGACATATGAATTGTATGATAAGACCTCTGCTACAGCTTTCGTTGGACTAGTGGTAGACTTGAGTAAGCATCTCTTGCATTTAGAAGCTGTTATTCGTGGTTGGCGCACATTGTACCACACCCTAGTTTTATGCTGTTCAATTGTTTCATTTGCAATTGCATCAATATCATTAACTGAGTCAAATAACCTTTGCTTAGCTCTGAGTGCCTTATCAGCAATATCATCCAAAGAAAGGGGGCAGTTTTTCACAGGAGAAATAATCTCCCAATTTGCCTTCTGATCCTCTTCAATGATAATATTTGTCTCTTGTACAGGAGATTGTTGAGGGAGGCTGTGTGGAATAATAAAACTAAGTCCAATTTGTTTTCCATTTTGTGTCTCTAGATGTTTCAACCTTTTGTATATTTCTCCAAGGTCATGATCTTGACTTCTTTGGTGTGGGGCTCTGACATCATGTTCAATATCATTTGAGGTTTTGGGATCTGCTTTGCGTTTTCCCCAAATATGCTTTTCAAAATTCACAGTCTGAATAGGTTTTGGTTCTGATAGTATTTTCCGAGGCACACTCCATGTACAAGGTTTCGAAGTACAAGGTACATCTTTACCATTCTCCTTCTCTTTATCAATTTGTCCAAACATATCTTCAATGGCAAACAATGAGGCTGCTAAATGGTTACATCGACCATCGATTCCAGCTGGACATGGACAGTATGCCCTGTGTATTTCTGAGTTGGCTTTGATAATGATCTTTACTGCATACAATGAACTAGATTTTGCATATGAAGGCATCACTTGGCTCTTGACATAAAACAAACCGTTTTCACTTTTGCTGAAAACTCCTTTGACCTTTCCAGATTTGTAGAAGTTATAGCCTTTGACTATCGGCTTTTCAACGGAAAGTTGCTTTTTAAGTTCAACGTCTTCAATTAAGTACTTCCATATTTGAGCATACCCCACTTTTGGCAAGTCAGAAACCCCTACTCGAAACCCATCAATGGGAAATGCTTCATCAGTCAAAGGGCTTATCTCTTCGTCAAGACCGAGTTCCAATCTCTTTTTTTCAATATTAATTCCACCATCAGGATCGACAATATTTCCACCGAGGCCATTGCTTATGTAATCGTTTACCCTAGAACATAAGGCAAGATAAGAATTAAGCATTTTAGGGATCTAATCACTCAGGAGGAGCATGATAAACGAAACTAACCTTTTGATCAAGTTATCGCGTTTGCCAGACACTTTTGCTCCCCTACAAGCAAGCCATCGCTTTAATATAGCCATGGTGCATTGTTCAGGCGGTTTTAAAAGTTTTGCACCCGGGATATCGGTTTCTTCGAGACGTGTATTCGCAAAATTACATGTTACAGACGCCATCTTGAAATAGCGTCCACCAAAACAGCCCCAAGATGCAACGCAATCGCTCACTAGGTTCCAATCCCTCGCGCAACTTCGAAATGGCTAATAGAAGGGATATGTTACTGTTAATGTCAATCTTGTATAATATTATGCTAATGAGTATGCTGATGATAAATCCTGGGGAGTTACTCCCTATGTGACCCAATGGACTTTGCCGAGTGCTGTAGATCTGTAGATCTGTATAGGCTACACATATATAGATATGCATGTCAAGCCTGTATCCAATATAGAGGCATTGAACCGGGGCAATGTTTTATGGCAATTCAAGTGAGAATGCTAAATTACTAAGTTCTGCCTCAGTAAACATTTTTTTCTGGCTAAGGGCCAGTGTATGTGCAGTCTGGTAACTCGTATACTTGCCATTGCTTATTAATTGAAGGGGTCCCTGCAAGAACAGAGTAAGTGACTTGTGATCAAAACCAAAATTCTCCTGTGAAATTCAAAGAATCTTAAAAAGAATTTAGATTTTGATCTGAAATCACTTACATTGTTCTTCAATTTATTGAAGATTTTCTAAAAGAGGAAAAGGATGGTGGCAACACACCACTATTAAATCCATGTCCTAACTTTCCAGGAGTGCTTGTCTATTTATTATTTATTAAGTATAGTGTTTGCATGGTCCTACGAGGGGGATATGGGGGCTCGCTGTATTGTGGTATCCGTCGATTTTTTGTGCGATATTACGGTATTTTTTATTTTGAGATGTGGTATTGCGGTATCGTCCTGGTCTGCGGTATGCAGTATTTGGCGATTTTGGCCTACGGTATTCGGTGAAATTCAAATTTCTTTAACGTATTTCGGTATTCCGATGGTTTCCAAAACATTACTACTGTAGTTTCAAATTTCAATTTTAGATGCGGTATTACGGTATTTTCATTTTTTTGATGCAGTATTGCGGTATCAGCTACCCCCCAACGTCCCCCTCTCCTACCAGTAGTAGATTCCTTGATATTCAAGTGATAGTGCTTGTATATTCTAATCATTGTACTGTAGTGGAACCAACTAAGGAACAAGAAATCAAATAAACTTTCACATAAATAGGTAAAGGCTGAGATTCATATGATGGGGCAGAGAGTACGCCCTCTCCAAAATGCTAACACACCAAAACCAGACAACCAAACAAACCTATGGAACAAAATTAACTGCCTGTCCATTGGTTTGTTCATTTGTCTGTCTGTCTGTCTGTCCATCTGTTCATTTTTTCCATTGTAATGTGTACCTTGTATGAGATGCCAATATGTTTTCATAACCAGGTAATGCTTTTATTAGAACAGAACAATGGCCATTTGATAACACCTAGTGATTGTACAAATAGTACGGCAGTAAATTAAAAATAAAAATAATAATAATAAAATAATAATAATAATAATGACACTAATCAACATGATGCTAATAATCGTTGGCAGCCATTTTCAGGTTTGTTAGGCCTCAGTGCTAACCTGAGAAACAGGCCCTTTTGGGGAGGTAATTGTGTCCGGCTCTCTTTCCTTTTCCTTCCTCCACTCCCCTTCCTTCCCATTTCCTCCTTCCCCTTTCCTCCTTCCCCTTTCCTCCTTCCCCTTTCCTCCTTCCCCTTTCCTCCTTCCCCTTTCCTCCTTCCCCTTTCCTCCTTCCCCTTTCCTCCTTCCCCTTTCCTCCTTCCCCTTTCCTCCTTCCCCTTTCTAAGAGAGCCTGATACTCGGGCTAGGCCAGTGCTACCTCACATAGCAATGGTTGTGAAGGAAACTAAGAGAACAACAGAACTATAACATTACATTTGTAGAACTACTATGATCATTGTCCTTCAGGGACAGGGGTGGCGATGATCGTCGTATCTCTTAGGATCGTCAATTATGGTTTTTGGTATCACTCAAACTCCCCTTTAGCTGATATTGAAGTTACACTCCAATGACTCTGAAGAAAGGTTTCAAGTCAAGTTTTTGTACTGGCCCGATTGCCTTGACTTGAAACTGTTGTTCAGAGTCATTGGAGTGTAACTTCAATATCAGCTATTTGTCCAGATTGAAGAGCCAGTTGACTTTAAACTTACTTATTCTGTTACAATAGGTTACTTTCGTACCTACCTTTTTTAATATTTCTTCCTTAGTCATGTGATCCCAGTCTGGTACAGTTTCTGGTGCAAGAGCTGATGCTAGAGTAATCAGGTCGCCATATGCATTTAAAATCTGTAACGCCAAAGCTGGCAGAACCTTTGTGAGACAAAAGTTGCTACAATTAATTAATTAGTTCAATGAATTAATTAGTGCAATGAATTAATTAGTTCAATGAATTAATTAGTTCAATGAATTAATTAGTGCAATGAATTAATTAGTGCAATGAATTAATTAGTGCAATGAATTAATTAGTGCAATGAATTAATTAGTGCAATGAATTAATTAGTGCAACGTATTAATTAGTGCAACGAATTAATTAGTGCAACGAATTAATTAGTGCAACGAATTAATTAGTGCAACGAATTAATTAGTGCAACGAATTAATTAGTGCAACGAATTAATTAGTGCAACGAATTAATTAGTGCAACGAATTAATTAGTGCAACGAATTAATTAGTGCAACGAATTAATTAGTGCAACGAATTAATTAGTGCAACGAATTAATTAGTGCAACGAATTAATTCGTGCAACGAATTAATTAGTGCAACGAATTAATTAGTGCAACGAATTAATTAGTGCAACGAATTAATTAGTGTGCAACGAATTAATTAGTGCAACGAATTAATTAGTGCAACGAATTAATTAGTGCAACGAATTAATTAGTGCAACGAATTAATTAGTGCAACGAATTAATTAGTGCAACGAATTAATTAGTGCAACGAATTAATTAGTGCAATGAATTAATTAGTGCAATGAATTAATTAGTGCAATGAATTAATAATGATTGTAATTCACTGTGCGACATGGTGACCACCTTTAATGTATTTGCATACTTCTGTCTTGACAATGAAGCAATATAATGTTTGGCCATGTTGGAAGCTGATTGGCTAACAATGGCGACAGGAGTATGTCAATACATAGTCTGTGAACAGGTCCTACAGGGGAGGAGATAGAAAGGGCCCTTTCCTCTATCCCTCCCTTCAACCCTCCCCTCTACCCCCTCCTCCCTTTCACCCTCCCCTATACCCCCTCCCTTCAACCTTTCCCTCTACCCCTCCCTTAAACCCTCACCCTCTCCCCCTCCCTTCCACACTTCCCTCTACCCCCTCCCTTAAACCCTCCGCTCTCCCCCTTCCCTTCCACACTCCCCTCTACCCCCCACCCCCTTAAACCCTTCCCCTTCCCTTCCACACTTCCCTCTACCCCCTCCCTTTAAACCCTCCCCTCTCCCCCTCCCTTCCACACTCCCCTCTACCCCCCTTAAACCTCCCCTCTGCCCCCCCTCCCTTCCACACTCCCCTCTACCCCCTCCCTTAAACCCTCCCCTTTACCTCCCTCCCCTCTACCTCCCTCCCTTCAACCCTCTCCTCTCCCCCTCCCACCCTCCCCTCTCCCTCGCCCCTCCTTCTATCCCACTTATCTCACAAGAGCTTGTTTACAGGTAGTGAATGCATTAAAGGTGCTCGCTTGTTTTAGTATTATATATTTAAGCCTGACTTGATATGAGCAGGTTTCCTTGACAGTGACAGTTAGTACAAATTCAACGTGCATTTTAAAATGCGCCTTACATAATTTATAAATAAGCAAAAATATATCTGATAAAGAAACTATGATGAGTATAGACAGAACAAATGTTTGGAAAAAATCAGAAGCCTCGAATGGGATTCGAACCCACGACACCCCGATTTCATGACAGGTGCTCTACCCACTGAGCTACCGAGGCAACTACAGTGGCGTGGAGTTCAAATTAGCTCAAAGACATTTGCTCCCACGCCTCACGGAACTGGGAATTGTTTCTGTAATGACGTACGAACCGCATCACGCAGTCGCAGTAGTCATATATTAGTAAAGTACATTAATGGCTTAACTGCATCACACAGTCGCATTAAATATATCTATATAATATATAAATGAATAACCTGGTATTTTATACCTTCTCGGTGTCTGGGTGGGCTTGATAACCAGCTAAAAGCCCTTATAGAAACAATGTACAAAAGAATGAATTAGAAAGGATAAGGAAAGAAAGAAAGATAAAAAACAAGAAATGAAAGAATGCAAAAGGGTGTAATGAACATTTGAAAAAAGGGATGAGAAGGAGGATAGAAAGGAAGGAAGGAAGAATGAAAGAAAAAGGAAGAAGTGAAGGAAGATAAGGTAAAAGAGAAGGAAATAAAGAGAAAAAGGAAGGATGGAAGAATGAAGGAAAGAAAGAAAAGTGAGGGAAAGAAAGAAAACAAATGTAAGGGAGAGAGAATGTAAATATATATATATCAATGCTGTTTTTACCATCATACTGTGCTATAATGTTTTTCAATTGTCTCCACAAGGGTGAACTGGTTGACTTTTTGATCATAGAGCGCATCCATTGATCCTGCATTAATGTATACCCCATGGCATTAAGGAATAATAACAATAATAATAATAATAAAATAATAAAAAAAAATATAAAAAATAATAAAAATAAAAATAATATATTATTAATAGAGGTGTCTGCTCAATTGAGGTGTCCGCTTAATAGAAGGTCAGCCTTGAGACAGGCTTCGTTGTAGTACACTGTAGTTTATTAATATAGTAGTAGGTATTAATACTGACCTGCACTTGTAAAAACTTTGCCACTTTTTTAAGCAAGGTGTCATTTTCACCCTTGAAAAATACCCCAAAGACGTGGTAGTGTTCATTAATCATCCTGTTGGTTAAGATGTAGCGCCGACATTAAGCGTATAAGTATATACTTTCTAATAATATTCATTCTTCAAACTACATTCTTGAGGAAGTATCCTATAGCTCATAAAGTGTGTTCTTCTGCAACCCTCCCCCTGTTTCAGTGCAAAACATGCGTTTTTTCTGGGTAAATTACCGAATTTTGTTACCCTGTTTGAGGGTAAAATACCGAATTTGTTACCCTGTTTCAGTGTAAATTACCGAATTTGTTACCCTGTTTCAGTGTAAATTACCGAATTTGTTACTCTGTTTCAGAGTAAATTACCGAATTTGTTACCCTGTTTCTCGAAACGCCAGTAGTTAAAATTAAAACGAAAACTTAAAAGTACTCTTTTTCACGATGTTACAGTTTTTTTTAACCATTCAATTTATCATTATACACCGACGCAGTCCATATGTTTACTATACCTTGCCGTAGCTCCCTCCAAGTAACCAGCGCCATGCATTACTATACTATCGTCATAAGGGTATTGTGCTGTTCCCGATACAATGTTCAGCTCACCCCACCTGTACACAGAGAGATAAATCGTAGTTAATACAATGAAAGTTAAGACTCTTGAAATAGCGTACAGTCGAACCTCTGCACAACGGCCACCCCCCCCGGGGGGGGGGGGGGGGAGGTCTCCCTTATAAAAGGGGGTAGGGATGCTCGTCGAAAATTTTGAAAATGACCCCTAAAAGGGACCGGAGTCTTGTCTTGGTGGGCGTGGCAGCGAATATTTTTACCCCTAAAAGGGACCAATTTAAAAAGTCATTTTAATAGTATAAAAGACACTAGTATCAAACGCCTTCCACTCTTACAAGTTTAAGACAACGTTGTGACACAACACAGAGCGATGTTATTAAAAGGAAGTTTTAAAATATCACTGTTGATTGAATACCCTAAAAGGGACCGGAAAACTCTATTGGTGGTCATTTTTATTTCTGACACCCTAAGTGGGACCAAAACATGAAAAAAAACACACTAAAAGGGGTACGACGAGCATCCCCGCCACTTTGGTATCGGAGTCATGGAATGTCATGGAATGTTCCAATACTTACCCAGTAGTCGTCACATTGTCATGGAATGTTTCATAGGCTACTCCATTCTCTTTGTCCAATACTTACCCAGTAGTCATCACATTGTCATGGAATGTTCCATAGGCTACTCCATTCTCTTTGTCCAATACTTACCCAGTAGTCATCACATTGTCATGGAATGTTCCATAGGCTACTCCATTCTCTTTGTCCAATACTTACCCAGTAGTCATCACATTGTCATGGAATGTTCCATAGGCTACTCCATTCTCTTTGTCCAATACTTACCCAGTAGTCATCACATTGTCATGGAATGTTCCATAGGCTACTCCATTCTCTTTGTCCAATACTTACCCAGTAGTCATCACATTGTCATGGAATGTTCATAGGCTACTCCATTCTCTTTGTCCAATACTTACCCAGTAGTCATCACATTGTCATGGAATGTTCCATAGGCTACTCCATTCTCTTTGTCCAATACTTACCCAGTAGTCATCACATTGTCATGGAATGTTACTCCATAGGCTACTCCATTCTCTTTGTCCAATACCTGCCCAGTAGTCATCATTGTCATGGAATGTTCCATAGGCTACTCCATTCTCTTTGTCCAATACTTACCCAGTAGTCATCACATTGTCATCACATTGTCATGGAATGTTCCATAGGCTACTCCATTCTCTTTGTCCAATACTTACCCAGTAGTCATCACATTGTCATGGAATGTTCCATAGGCTACTCCATTCTCTTTGTCCAATACTTACCCCCAGTAGTCATCACATTGTCATGGAATGTTCCATAGGCTACTCCATTCTCTTTGGAATGTTCATAGGCTACTCCATTCTCTTTGTCCAATACTTACTACCCAGTAGTCATCACATTGTCATGGAATGTTCCATAGGCTACTCCATTCTCTTTGTCCAATACTTACCCAGTAGTCATCACATTGTCATGGAATGTTTCCATAGGCTACTCCATTCTCTTTGTCCAATACTTACCCAGTAGTCATCACATTGTCATGGAATGTTCCATAGGCTACTCCATTCTCTTTGTCCAATACTTACCCAGTAGTCATCACATTGTCATGGAATGTTCCATAGGCTACTCCATTCTCTTTGTCCAATACTTACCCAGTAGTCATCACATTGTCATGGAATGTTCCATAGGCTACTCCATTCTCTTTGTCCAATACTTACCCAGTAGTCATCACATTGTCATGGAATGTTCCATAGGCTACTCCATTCTCTTTGTCCAATACTTACCCAGTAGTCATCACATTGTCATGGAATGTTCCATAGGCTACTCCATTCTCTTTGTCCAATACTTACCCAGTAGTCATCACATTGTCATGGAATGTTCCATATAGGCTACTCCATTCTCTTTGTCCAATACTTACCCAGTAGTCATCACATTGTCATGGAATGTTCCATAGGCTACTCCATTCTCTTTGTCCAATACTTACCCAGTAGTCATTACATTGTCATGGAATGTTCCATAGGCTACTCCATTCTCTTTGTCCAATACTTACCCAGTAGTCACCCAGTACCATAGGCATTCTCTTTGTCCATTACCCAGTAGAATGTCATGGAATGTTCCATAGGCTACATTGTCATGGTCATGGAATGTTCCATAGGCTACTCCATTCTCTTTGTCCAATACTTACCCAGTAGTCATCACATTGTCATGGAATGTTCCATAGGCTACTCCATTCTCTTTGTCCAATACTTACCCAGTAGTCATCACATTGTCATGGAATGTTCCATAGGCTACTCCATTCTCTTTGTCCAATACTTACCCAGTAGTCATCACATTGTCATGGAATGTTCCATAGGCTACTCCATTCTCTTTGTCCAATACTTACCCAGTAGTCATCACATTGTCATGGAATGTTCCATAGGCTACTCCATTCTCTTTGTCCAACTACTTACCCAGTAGTCATCACATTGTCATTGGAATGTCATAGGAATACTTACCCAGTAGTCATCACATTGTCCATAGGCTACTCCATTCTCTTTGTCCATAGGGCTACTCCATTCTCTTTGTCCAATACTTACCCAGTAGTCATCACATTGTCATGGAATGTTCCATAGGCTACTCCATTCTCTTTGTCCAATACTTACCCAGTATCATCACTCTCATTGTCCAAGACTACTCTTCTCTTTGTCCAATACTTACCCAGTAGTCATTCACAGTAATGTCATTCACATTGTCATGGAATGGAATTTCCATAGGCTACTCCATTCTCTTTGTCCAATACTTACCCAGTAGTCATCACATTGTCATGGAATGTTCCATAGGCTACTCCATTCTCTTTGTCCAATACTTACCCAGTAGTCATCACATTGTCATGGAATGTTCCATAGGCTACTCCATTCTCTTTGTCCAATACTTACCCAGTAGTCATCACATTGTCATGGAATGTTCCATAGGCTACTCCATTCTCTTTGTCCAATACTTACCCAGTAGTCATCACATTGTCATGGAATGTTCCATAGGCTACTCCATTCTCTTTGTCCAATACTTACCCAGTAGTCATCACATTGTCATGGAATGTTCCATAGGCTACTCCATTCTCTTTGTCCAATACTTACCCAGTAGTCATCACATTGTCATGGAATGTTCCATAGGCTACTCCATTCTCTTTGTCCAATACTTACCCAGTAGTCATCACATTGTCATGGAATGTTCCATAGGCTACTCCATTCTCTTTGTCCAATACTTACCCAGTAGTCATCACATTGTCATGGAATGTTCCATAGGCTACTCCATTCTCTTTGTCCAATACTTACCCAGTAGTCATCACATTGTCATGGAATGTTCCATAGGCTACTCCATTCTCTTTGTCCAATACTTACCCAGTAGTCATCACATTGTCATGGAATGTTCCATAGGCTACTCCATTCTCTTTGTCCAATACTTACCCAGTAGTCATCACATTGTCATGGAATGTTCCATAGGCTACTCCATTCTCTTTGTCCAATACTTACCCAGTAGTCATCACATTGTCATGGAATGTTCCATAGGCTACTCCATTCTCTTTGTCCAATAGTAGTCATCACATTGTCATGGAATGTTCCATAGGCTACTCCATTCTCTTTGTCCAATACTTACCCAGTAGTCATCACATTGTCATGGAATGTTCCATAGGCTACTCCATTCTCTTTGTCCAATACTTACCCAGTAGTCATCACATTGTCATGGAATGTTCCATAGGCTACTCCATTCTCTTTGTCCAATACTTACCCCCAGTAGTCATCACATTGTCATGGAATGTTCCCATAGGCTACTCCATTCTCTTTGTCACACATTGTCATGGAATGTTCCATAGGCTACTCCATTCTCTTTGTCCAATACTTACCCAGTAGTCATCACATTGTCATGGAATGTCCCATAGGCTACTCCATTCATCTCTTTGTCCAATACTTACCCAGTAGTCATCACATTGTCATGGAATGTTCCATAGGCTACTCCATTCTCTTTGTCCAATACTTACCCAGTAGTCATCACATTGTCATGGAATGTTCCATAGGCTACTCCATTCTCTTTGTCCAATACTTACCCAGTAGTCATCACATTGTCATGGAATGTTCCATAGGCTACTCCATTCTCTTTGTCCAATACTTACCCAGTAGTCATCACATTGTCATGGAATGTTCCATAGGCTACTCCATTCTCTTTGTCCAATACTTACCCAGTAGTCATCACATTGTCATGGAATGTTCCATAGGCTACTCCATTCTCTCTGTCCAATACTTACCCAGTAGTCATCACATTGTCATGGAATGTTCCATAGGCTACTCCATTCTCTTTGTCCAATACTTACCCAGTAGTCATCACATTGTCATGGAATGTTCCATAGGCTACTCCATTCTCTTTGTCCAATACTTACCCAGTAGTCATCACATTGTCTCATCACATTGTCATGGAATGTCCCATAGGCTACTCCATTCTCTTTGTCCAATACTTACCCAGTAGTCATTACATTGTCATGGAATGTTCCATAGGCTACTCCATTCTCTTTGTCCAATACTTATCCAGTAGTCATTACATTGTCATGGAATGTTCCATAGGCTACTCCATTCTCTTTGTCCAATACTTACCCAGTAGTCATTACATTGTCATGGAATGTTCCATAGGCTACTCCATTCTCTTTGTCCAATACACCCAGTAGTCATCACATTGTCATGGAATGTTCCATAGACTACTCCATTCTCTTTGTCCAATACTTACCCAGTAGTCATCACATTGTCATGGAATGTTCCATAGGCTACTCCATTCTCTTTGTCCAATACTTACCCAGTAGTCATCACATTGTCATGGAATGTTCCATAGACTACTCCATTCTCTTTGTCCAATACTTACCCAGTAGTCATCACATTGTCATGGAATGTTCCATAGGCTACTCCATTCTCTTTGTCCAATACTTACCCAGTAGTCATCACATTGTCATGGAATGTTCCATAGACTACTCCATTCTCTTTGTCCAATACTTACCCAGTAGTCATCACATTGTCATGGAATGTTCCATAGGCTACTCCATTCTCTTTGTCCAATACTTACCCAGTAGTCATCACATTGTCATGGAATGTTCCATAGGCTACTCCATTCTCTTTGTCCAATACTTACCCAGTAGTCATCACATTGTCATGGAATGTTCCATAGACTACTCCATTCTCTTTGTCCAATACTTACCCAGTAGTCATCACATTGTCATGGAATGTCCCATAGGCTACTCCATTCTCTTTGTCCAATACTTACCCAGTAGTCATCACATTGTCATGGAATGTTCCATAGGCTACTCCATTCTCTTTGTCCAATACTTACCCAGTAGTCATCACATTGTCATGGAATGTTCCATAGGCTACTCCATTCTCTTTGTCCAATACTTACCCAGTAGTCATCACATTGTCATGGAATGTTCCATAGGCTACTACCATTCTCCATTCTCTATGTCCAATACTTACCCAGTAGTCATTACATTGTCATGGAATGTTCCATAGGCTACTCCATTCTCTTTGTCCAATACTTACCCAGTAGTCATCACATTGTCATGGAATGTTCCATACTCAAGTATATTAAGGCCTGACACATGAGCCTAATTAGCATAAAAATCAATATTTTCTATTTACTGAAAACTATTCATGCTTTGGAGATAGAACTTCGCCAAAATGTTTAGTCCCATGAGTGTGTAAAAATTTGATGTGGTTTATTGGATGTGATGGGTCACGTGACAAATCACATGGCCACATATGTCGAAAAAATTCAGCTCAAAATGGGGTACATAGAAACTTTTCTAAGAATAATGGATCACATGTCTAAATGTTACGTTTTGAAAGGTCTTTCTAAATCCGCCTTTTAACGTTGTCCTTAATTATTAGTTATAGAGATAATTGATAAAACAGGTCACGTGACCAATCCAGTTATTTGATTATTTTTAATTTTCTCATTAATGAAAATATGTAGACACCATTAAAAGGCGGTAATAGAAAGATATCTACCAAAGGTATTTAATGAAACATTAGTTAGTATTCTAAGAAAAGTCTCTACGTACCCCATTTTCGATTGAATTTTCCAATCAGTCTTGGCCACGTGATTAGTCACGTGACACTTCATTTGCTATTATCGCGATTAAATTTTCACAAATTCATGGATCTTAACATTTTGGAGAAGTTTTAGCTTCAAAGCATGAATGGTATTTAGTTTATAGAAAATAATGTGTTTATGCTAATTTGGCTCCTGTGTCAGGCCTTAATACACTTGAGTATAGTAGGCTACTCCATTCTCTTTGTCCAATACTTACTTACCCAGTAGTCATCACATTGTCATGGAATGTTCCATAGGCTACTCCATTCTCTTTGTCCAATACTTACCCAGTAGTCATCACATTGTCATGGAATGTTCCATAGACTACTCCATTCTCCTTGTCCAATACTTACCCAGTAGTCATCACATTGTCATGGAATGTTCCATAGGCTACTCCATTCTCTTTGTCCAACAGTCCAAATGTTACTGTGTAAACACTAAGAATATACACAGCATCATCATCATCATCATCATCATCATCATCATCATCATCATCATCATCATCATCATCATCATCATCATCATATTTAATCTAAGCGAACCAACAAAGAATAATAATGCAGTAACAACAAGAAAGAACACCAAAGCAATAGACCTCTTTAGCTTGTATGCAAATTGCCCATTTCAAACCATGTGATGTAAACATGATATTCTCTGGAGAATTGTTCCTTTATATTTCTGAAATTTATTCGTTCATATTGAAAGGACTAATTCTCCAGGGAACACCATGTTTACATCACATGGTTTGAAATGGGCAATTTACATACGAAGCTAAAGCAAACACAATTAAACGTAGAATCCAGTTTTAGATCTAGATCGCTTTAAAATTTCGGCAACGACTTGCCAAAAAAGACAATTATATTTTCCTTTCTCTTATTTTCATCACAGATCCTAAAACTGAGACTTGTGAGCCAAGGGAGGGGTGATGTGAAGTCTACACAGCGTTGATAAGGCAATGGGACACAAAGGTATCAGTACGCAGACTTTAGTTACTTTCTTGTTAACTAAGTATCATGAACATATCAACGTACACTTTTGGTAAATTATGTGTTCGTACAATAGAGTGCGTTGTGGGGGATTATGGTTAGTGCGCACGCGTGTACTTTAATACTATTTTATTCTCATCATCATCATTATTATCATCATCATTCATCATCATGATTATGATCATCATTGATCATCATTAATATTATCATCATTGATCATCATTAATATTATCATCATCATTATCATCATCATTATCATGATCATCATTGATCATCATTAATATTATCATTATTATCATCATCATTATCATCATCATTATCATCATCATTATCATCATCATCATCATTATTATGATCATCATTGATCATCATTAATATTATCATCATTATTATAATCATCATTATCATCATCATTATCATCATCATTATCATCATTATCATCATCATTATTATGATCATCATTGATCATCATTAATATTATCATCATTATTATAATCATCGTTATCATCATCGTTATCATCATATTACATTCCTGTCATTCTTGACATTCCTCGACCAAACGATTCTCAGACAGAAATGAAAGACATTTTTAGAGTCGGGTACCACAGGTATCCCGACATGACGTATGCGAACCCAAGATGTTGGCCCGGGGGGGGGGGGGGGGGGGGGGGGGGGGGATACTCCCCTATATACGCTATACGGGTATGTGCCTCGGGATAGGGTATGGTTTTTGAGCTCCCAGGTCTGGGGTAGGGTATCGTTTTTTGCCTTTTTAGGCTGGGATCGGGTACGTTTTGGTCTGGTATAGGGTATGGTTTCCGCAATAACGCCACTATCAGTCGCTATCAATTTACATATCCCTTTAGCACGCTTTCAATCTGGATAGGGTATACATTTTTAAGCTTTAGTCTGGGATAGGGTATGGAAAATCAAAATTTTAGGTCTGGGATAGGGTCAGGGTTTTGAGGTGTCCGCGGCACACCCCTACCCAAAAATACCCTTAGTGCCCCCCCCCCCCCCCCCCCCCCCCCCCCCCCCGGGATGTTGGAGACAAGTCACGACATGATTTTATGTTCGTTTTATGTTTAGCTTGTTCAAAATCCTTTGAGTCTTGCTCTTTGTGCAATCTTTCGCGCGCTGGCGCTGATTATTTATACGGGTCTATACGGCTCTGTCGCATTGTGGAATCACAATGGCTCTTCATCTCGCCTTTCACGATCTCGCACTTCCTCTACGAGAGTCAGAGCGTGATTAATAAACAACACTAGAGTCTGCTTGAAGTTCTTGATCAGTATTGTTATTAAAGAAGCACAGGCAGCCCAAATACAATTCATAAATATCCCGCTTATATTGAGATTCTTGGATCACTAAAGCTATAGATCCAAAGGTTTATGATACAACTAGTGTTCAATAGATATCTTACCCATCAAGCGTATTAATGTAGACAGTAGCGTTCATAGAAGACTGTACTTGGCCAGTAATGGCTAGCAATCCTAAAACCACGAGAACCACAGACATTGTACGACGGGAATTAGGAAATGTAATATTTTACGAAGCTCAGAGAGAGAACTCTAGAGTTGAAAACCTTTGCAAAAGATCAAAGTTCATGTCTCCTCCTGGAGACAAAATGTTGCGTGACTTGAGATATATGAACGTCGCGCGTACGTACGTTTCTATCCGGGTTTCTATGAAGTTCGAACTTCGTTTCATTTCATCAAGGGAGGACGAACGGACGTTTGCAGCGAGGGAGGGAGAGAGGGACAGAGGCTAGGGAGGAAGACGGTTGGAGGGAGGAAGGCAGGAAGGGAGGTAAAAAGGACACGGACAGGAGTTGATGGGTGGAAGGAGGGATGGATGCTTGAATGCATGAATGGTTTGTTGGATGGATGAATGAATGCTAGGATGAAGATGAATGGATGGATGGATGAATGAATGGATAAATGGATGAATGAATGAATGAATGGGTTGGTGGGTTGGTGGATGAATGAATGGATGGATGAATGAATGGATGGATGGATGGATGAATGAATGGATGGATGGATGGATGGATGGATGAATTGGTGATTGGAGGGATGGCATGAATTGATAGATAATAATGATGGATAGGATGATAGGATGGATGGGTGATTGGAGGGAGAGATGATATGAGAGTAAGAGGGAGTGATGTTAGATCACAGGCAGCCCAATCACATTATTTGTGAATATTTACAAGCCGTAAATACACGAAAATTCATGGTTTCTAAAATACACTAACGTGCGGTATTGCAGAACTATTATGCAAATTAAAGAAAATAATACAACTTCGTTCGTCGTTTTCTAATTTTTCCGCAATACCGCGCCTCACTCATTCACAGATAATGAGATAACAATGCTAGTCAATAATTTATTGATTGTATAGCGCAGGTATCAATTGGAGTATTTTCAACTGCGCTTTATTTAACAATTATCGTCTCATAATCACTGGTCGCTCGACCAATCACAGCGCGCGTAACTCTATATTCCAAGTCTAAAATTATACTAAAAAAATATTGGGCTGTCTGTGGACGGATTAGGTTTTGAAACCACGAATAAAGAACCCCGACATATGGGAACAAAAAATAAAGTCATAGAAAACCACGAAAAGCTAGGAAAGGCATTTGACCAAAATCGACAGTGGAAAGACGGTATACAGAAGTAAAGGCCATGTGCACAAGAACAGGAAAGACTAGAAAAGAAAAGAAAAGAAAAGACTAATTTTCAAAAAACAACAAACAATTCAGTCTTGAAAAGAAAAACAGACGGAAAGTCAAATACAAGAAGTACTGAAAACCAGTCTTAATATTACATTTCCTACTTTGTTTCCTGCATTGCTATATCCTTGCCACATATTTACAGTATGGACACTCGAACCGTGAACACTTTTGTGTTTTTTTCTAACACAAATATATAAATTATCGATTGAGGAAATTGATCAGAAAAATGATTTATTTATGAGGCAATAGAAAGTTCGAAAAAGAAAGGTCGAAAAAAACTTAAAGTGTTCACGGTTCGAGTGTCCACACTGTAAGAATCGTTAACGTTATTTGACAAAATGTGAAGTATCTCGATATTATTATATGCTTATCGACGCTTTTTAAAGACGAACTTGTTTGAGACAGTTTTGAATTTCTTTGATGATTTTCTGATAATTTATTTGGTGAAAATGTTCCCACGAGAGAAGTATACATAACGTCATTGTTTTCAATTAATCTGCATGTACATCATTATTTAGTACCTCACATTACATCTGTTTTCTTAGTGTTAATTAGAACTTAAATACAGCGATATATTTACTTTGTTAAGTTGCCTTCCGAGGGGCAGTTCCTTAATCAACACCGTCACAGGGTTTCCTCAGGACGTGAATTGAATTTTGGAAGCGTTTTGCATCTAAAAGACTTCTAAATTGAAGGCCAATAAAGCTGTTTACAAAAACAAAACAAAAAAACAAAAAACAAAAATATTAAACTTACTAAAACTTGCTTGAGCCACTTACGGGCCAAATTCAAAAGACTGAAAGTGTGAGAAATGTTTTGGGAACTTTAATTGTTTTCTCAAAAAGACGGAAAATGAAGTATACTGAATGCTCTTCCACGTATTCTGTCTGTACTTTAATGGAGGACATTTCTGAAAAACTAAAGGCAGCAGTTGTTTTGTGGAGAAGGACGGAACATTCGAATGGCTTTCCATGTCAACCAATCGCACGACGGGAAACTGAATTCTCTTATCCAATCGTATCACTGAAGGGGAACGTTTCACCATTTTGGCAAAAACATTTTGGAGAAGGAAATTTTGGAGAAGGAAAAAAATTCTCTTTTTTTGCACAAAAAAAACCCGAAATGAATTTTGTTCAGCCTGCCTGAGATGGCGTTTCTAATTAGTGCTAATTTGTCAAGCTATGAAACTAGAGAGCTTCAAGCGTCATAGATTATTTGTGTGGTCCAAGCTTTATTACCCATAATTAACACCTACTCCTCAAAATCGGCTTAAAATGATAAAACCGTTTAAAATAGAACGTGCTTGTTAACATAGGTGTCGAAATCAACCAACTTTTAAAGTATTTTTAACTGATTTTTTTGAAGTTCCAAAGGTCCAATGTTGATCGTAGATTTATAAAATATTGTCATTGTAGCACATAATCTAAGTCCCTAAGTGGTGTTGTACTCATCAAGTTAATTTCATGTGAGAAATTCAACGCTTTTTGTAAAAAATAAATAAATAAAAAACAATAACATCAATTTTAAACAAAGTACGAAAACAGCATTGCATGAGTCATTGACTTACAGACGGTTTTTTGAATCGCACGGCTTTGAACAATTACTGTATTATTGTCTTCTAACTGAAGCTGAACCGTTTTATTAGAAAACACCGTTTTTGTTTCATTGTAACAAGCGGCCCGGTCTTCGTTGAGAAAAACTACAAGGTTTTTCAGTGTGTGAATTGTTTGTTTTCCAACTTTTCGTTTTCATTCAAAATACTTGTATTAATCTAAGAACATTCCGAAACGTACAAGCAATTTCTCTGACTTCTGTCGAAGTTTACGAGTTTAGCAACTTTCACAACGGTAATGACAGCCCAGTTTGGCGGACCTTAAAAGAACAAATGTTATATCATGATAGTGGCATCCAGCCGAGTTCTCTGTTATGATATCAACACGAACCAACAATAGGACATTCAAAGTACTCCTACTAACAGATAGCTCAGACGTAATGAAACCGAATACAGGCCTCCCAGGGTCTTTGTTTGATTATACGAATTAACAGTTCTCTTTTATTTGGATTTGGACGAAAGTTAACTGTAATAAAACCGATTCGTGGAAAGGCGTTCCATGCCGGCAACAATGACAAAAAACGAAACAGGTTTTTTGTGCAGTTACGTTTCTCCCGCGTCTTAGTTTGAAGACGAAGTTATGAGTTTGCTGCGGCTTTAGCAAGCATTAGCACATGCGATACCTGTTGGATTAGAAGCGCTAAGATTCACAATTCACAACTCATAAAGTATTGATTAATTAGGTATTTTGTTAGCGGCTCTTTGCGGTTTACGCAGTCCATACTCTCCGATTTACTACGCTATCCAAAACCATATCTGAGCACATTTAAAAGTGTGTGTAGTAGATTATCGCTCGTGTTAATTGTTGTGTAAAACTGTATCTCTTTTGCGGTTTTGAAGTATTTCGAACTTGATTAATAATAATTGACTTTTTATGATGAGGTTTTGAGGGCCGGTTTAACCAGTTTGAACAAATTCGCGAAAATTACTCTACTAACCACAGATCTGAATTTGTTAATTTAGTTTTCTTACAATAAAGTTTCTTAAGTCGTTAATTGAGCCTTTGTTGCTGATCAAGCTATCTCGTGAGAGCTTAGAAAGCGCCATTATGCGAATACTTGAAGGCCAGACATTGTGGCTTGACTGAATAGAAACCAAATTTGGCGCGTTGGGTTTCTGGGATAGGCCACGAATGAGGTCCTTAAATTGGTGTTATCCTGAAGCACATAAGTTAACACTCCAAATCAAAACAGAAGCAAATGACAGCTGGCTTTGCCCAAGCTGCTTTAATCATCACAGATGTCTTGGTGTAAAATACACGCCACAAAAGAAAGATACCGAAATAAAGAGACTTTACACAACCGTTTTTCTCCATCGACAACATATCTGGACCATGGTTCGACTGCAAAGTGCGGTCGCCTTAAGCGGACGATTTGAATTTCCTTTCACTTGAAAAAAGGTTCAAAAAAGCACATAAGCAGAGCAAAGCCCCAATTACCGCTTATTATCGGTTTACAGGTGTATACAGACAATGGCTATAGGGAACCACTCATGCGTTCGATTGGAGTACAATAATATCGACACTGTTATTTGTGTTGTTTGAATGGCTATTGGCCTCGGAACCCCACCGCTCTCGAATCAACTACAATACCGAGACGCGTGCATTAAGTGCAAACAACACAGTTGAGCTCTGCCTGCACGTGTGTGTTAAGTGAGCTGTATTCTACTAAAGCAGTAACAGCTCGCCAAGGCAAAGCACAGTCAAGTACGTCAAGAACTAGGCGTAGGGACGTCCGTTAACTGTTCAAAACACGAACATTGTAGTTCGGGGCATCACTGTTTTCTAAGTCTCAAGATACGATTTCTGGACTAAAACTTTCTCCAAAGATACTGAAAATGCCTAAGTCTTTCCTGTTAAAACGAAGAGCTCACGCCAGCGCTGGCAAAGAAGATAAATTCGCTGACGGACTTGTCAGAAAAGGTAAGTCATTTTACTTTCGCACAAAGAACTTCATTTGCCTTTTTGGACGGTTTGGTTGATGAAATTGTCAACATTTGATAAAAATCTTAGTTAAGTAAGTTGATGTTGATGTCTTGGTAGATAAGACTACCTGTTCGCGTGTTATCAACTTACAAAGAAGTAAAAAGGGCAAGAATCTGAATAGAGAAAAACAATAAAACCGCCACTAACCTTAAGTCTTTTGGAAAGATAAGCTCAAACTAGTTTCACGAAGTTTAGATTGCTCTTGAGAAATGCTAAATCAAAAGTCATTTGTGTTAAGATTTTTGTAGCTTTAATTGTTGTTTCCACAATTTCAAATTTGTCATTAACCGTTAATGATTTATTTCTCTTAACAGCCAAAAGCACATCAACGTCAGGCATGAAACAACAGCTTATTTTCTCTTCATCGCTGCCATATTGTGATCAAGGCTCGATGCTCCAAATTCTTCCCTTCCCGCCAAATCCGTTAGCGTACATTCCCTACGATGGAAGCCGTAGCTTTCTCTTCCATCCCGCCTTGCATGAGCTGCGGCACACGACGTATGCATTACCAAGCTTCGACAAACCTTTTCTACAGAAGTCTTTCCAAGACTCGTTTGCCAGAAGTTTCCAGCCTCTTCCCATGTTGCCTAAAAAAGAGAGCGATTTCCATCCGTTCTTCTTCCCGCCGGGCGCAGAGAAACACTCGGAAAGAGAAGTGCAGGGGTTTTCCAAAAAGAGGGAACTCTTTCCACTTCTGGACAAAGATGATGTCGACTTTCAACAAGATCCATTAAAATGTGAACAGTGTGGGAAGACATTCAAAACCAAATACACGCTCGCGATTCATATGAGGATGCCTTCACATACCAACGCTAGACCATTTGTCTGTGGGGTGTGCGGCAAGGGGTTTCGCTTGTCGAGCACTCTCTGCAGACATAAAATCATCCATACTTCCGAGCGTCCCCACAAATGTCATCTCTGTGGCAAGGCCTTCAATAGGTCCTCGACACTCAAGACACATATTCGTACACATAGTGAATCGAAAGAGTACCTCTGTGAGACATGTGGAAAGGGTTTCCACCAGAAAGGCAACCTTAGAAATCACATTCTTATTCACACTGGTGAAAAACCGTACAAGTGTCGTCTATGCGAGAAAGCCTTCAACAAACTCTCGAACTTGAAGTTTCACATGCACGTTCACACAGACAATTCTCCTTACCGATGCAAATATTGCAAAGTGTCATTCACTCGACGTTGTGATCTCAAGTCACACATCGCTAATGTACATGAAAAAGTTTAGGCTTAAAAAAACGAAAAAAGAAACTCTGGGACAAACTTTGGAAAGGTTTATAGTATTGTTGGAACTGTTGTAGAGGTCATATTTCAGTTGTCAAAACATTCAAACAAGAAACACTACACAGCTCCTGTGTGTATAGAACTGCCAAACTGGTACTAGTTGAGATAGTTATTGTTATGAATTCAATTCACAACAAAGTGGAACCGGTAGTTGTAAAGTAAACGGTTTTACAAACCACATTCCTTATGGAATCGACTCAAAGAGTTCAGTTTCAGATGCAACAATATTCAACCACTATAAAGCAAGTTTGCGCCATTTTTAGAGAGTTTAATTGCCGACATATGGATTAGAATAGGTTAAAGAATTTAGAATATATTATCAGAAATTCTTGAAAAGATGAAATTTGAGAAGCAAATCCATTTGTGTCGATACAGTTAACTATACCCAAAAACCTTATAACTAGAACTGTTTTGCAAAGTAGCTTTCTAAAACTACTTCAGTTGTACTTTCGCTCTATGTTTCTACATGTAAGTGATGTTGGACCATGTTGAAACAAGTTAAAAACGAAAATCCATGTCATTGTAAATATACTAGACTATTACTGGAATGAAAAACATATCGTGCCGCTGTATATCTTCTACATGTATTTAGTAGATAGATACATATATAGATAGATAGATCGTTTATTATTAGTAGGTATTAATGTGCGTGTTCATTAAAGAATTAAGAAACTTTTTTTGTTGTGAATTAGTGTGTGAGAAAACATTTCACTATGTTATGAAAAGAGCAAAGGCGAACTGAAAAGTCAATCACAGAACCCCTTCAAAACATGAAAAACTATCACCGCTTTGAAAAATATCATCGTATGTTAATTTTGGATAAACTGTTCAGAACATTCTGGAAATATTTTTATGAATTAACAATTAAGAAAATAAATACGGTAGATGATCAGTTTAATCCAAACAGACGATTAGACTTTCGTCGAGTGCTTATGAGAAAACAACCTAATTTGTCTGCCTAAATCTGCTAACTGAAAATGATTATTCATCCTCATGTTACGTTGAACACCTGCTATTGTGTACATTTCACTCGTTATTGAAATTCATCAGACAGCATGTGGTACAAATCGCGTCCATGTATTGGTGGCGGGAAAATAGAGCGCGCGCGCGCGTCCTACGAGTTTCCCGCCACAACTGAACCATGACTGACTTCCGGTATGCCCACGGGCAAAATAAGGAGACATTTGGCGTAGCTGAATAAACAGTCATTAAAGGTTTATTACCAAACGTTTTGCTAGTCAATGATGTTACGTTTTGTTAGGTTAATGATGGACTTAAATAGAGACGTCGGCTTTTTCCTATTTTTCCTTCATTAGCTGTTTAACATTTTTATTTTTTTCAATTTCTGATCATGAGATGTTGGTTAATGGGAAACGAAAACCAAACATTATAATTTATTCTAATTTTCGATTATTTGTTTCTATGAGATGCTAATAGCTTCATAGAAACACACGTTTATAAAGTCATCAAAATAGATAGATAGGTTTATTGCAAAATACCGTAATAGCAGTATACTGTGCACTGAATAGTGATATTATAAAGCCAAGTTTTCATTTATTTCCAAAAAAAAAACCGCTTATAATTGAAAGTGTTTTGTCGTGTCTAACTGTGCGACACAGACTTTGAAATGTCGACACTAAAGAACTATCGACAGCTCTGTAGGGCATAACAAATCTAGTTTCCATTCAAAACAAATACTGACCGAAAACAAATTTCAGATACCAAAGCTTCACCACTGGCACTGAAGAAACATGTCTAAAAAACTGAAAAAATATGACATGTAAAAGCATATTTTTACCGCCTTTTTATCTAGGAGTTTAGCTTAGTGTCTCCAATTACTGGTTTAACTGCTATCAGATTTGACACTGAAATGAAGTTTCTATTCTATTCTAATATATTTTTATTATGGAATAAAATTCAACATATTGAAAAGTCAGTTTTGATAAAGAAAGGTAAAGGTTGTACAACTTGCATTTCATTCAAGTCAATTCAAAAGTGTATTTAAAAGTCAATTTTGCTAAGATAAAAAAACATTTCCAAGGATTTTTACAGATTTGCTCGTCAGTAAAAACACAACTGGCAGACATAGAGACTGAATTTTGCATTGTCTATTCTTTTCAGCAGATTTCAGGTTTTTGAACATTGAAAAGCCAGAGCATATGAAACTGTTAATGGCGGGGGTGTACTTATCGCACGGTGAGACTTTTATAGTGAGACGGATTTTCAAGTAGAGTTAATTTGCTCGGCGCTCATCATGTTCGCCCTCGCAGAGCTAGAAGCAAGTTGCATTCTAAAACTTGACTGCAAAAACCTTCTTTCTTACGGCGGCCGGGAACATTAAAGCAGAGTTTCAGTTTTGATGAAAAACAACAAAGTTTATAAAATTACTGAAAAATATTTGTCGTAAAATATTTCAGCTTTCAGGTCAGTGGTAGTTTTGTCGTGCAGTTTTAGCTTGAGGCCGGAAACTTGGAATACGGCACCATTCAGTTTAATGAAACTTGCATTTGCTTCATTTTACAAGTTTTTTCTGACCTTTATGGGTGGCTTTTCAAATCCGGAAAGTTTTCGGGCTTTTGAGAAACATACGCCTAGCTAGGCTCAGCTGGATATGTTATTATTATTATATCATTGTCCATTGGATAAATCCTCATCCAGTGGATAAGTAGACGCTGTTATCCAATAGATTTATCCATCGGACAGCGCCATTGACTCTCTGAACACTGAACCGGAGTCTTGTCTCATTAAGGCGACTGTGTTATGTGTGTTTACATTTCCCTTATAACACGAAAAACAAACACAAATGACTCAGCTGTTTGACTAAATATCCTTTAATTGTTAAACCCGTCTCTATTATTATTTCGATGAGTCTTTCACGGTATCAAACAAGAAACTAAAAATAGATCATCTTTACGGACTGAACAACATTCAGGCTGAGGTGAACATTTTATTTTTATTTCCCCGACATCATTCATGATCATACAAACACTATGATAAGTTTTTATAATTTATGAACTAGTTAGAGCAATGTAAGCTTGCCGGAAGCGTTATTTTAAAACCCAGCAAAAAGGTTTTTGTTCAAGTTCTATTCTGTTTCGTGTGAGCTCAAAGTAAACAAGGGAGAGATAGCTAGGGAAAGATATTACATGGACGCGCGGAAATATACGGATCAGGAGATATACGAATTTTATCTTCGAGTGTTGATAGCAGCGAACGATATAATTATCGATGAAACATTTTTTGTTTGAAATAACTTTTACTTTACGATATGATATCTTCACATGTGAAGATAACATGTTATTATTATAACATCAAGAGATTATTTTCTGAAAATTTATGTATTTTCCGTTTATTGTTCATTAAGAACAATAAAGAACAATAATGGAAATTTGCTATCTCTTGATAAGTATCAAATGTATCAAATATTGATGATTCACTGATTCAAGTATTGATTGACCTTCAAACCAGGGCCAACTCGGTACATTTCAAACAACAGATCGACCATTTAAACAAGAACGCAAAGCAACGCAAGTTTTTACTTGCGGCTTGTTTGAATAACTTGCTGTGACTTTGAACTTGTTCCATTTTCTTCGCAAGTTGAGACAAGCTGCCACAAGTAAACTTGCGTTATGGGCCTGTTTAACAGCCCTGGTATGACGACGTAAATCTAAGTCTAAGTTTGAGAGCCCTAACACTTTTTGTCAAGTCCGAAAAGTTTCAAATATAATGTGTCCGTTCAACCGCTTTCAATATAAGCTTTGCGTGACTTATACCTTTATGATGCTAGCATGCAGCGAGGCTTTTGTAGTGTGTTGTTTTCACTGAGCGTTGATATTCGTTTCATTAGTCTTAAGTACTTATTTATTAATAAGCTCTTGAAATGTTTCTCACTTCACTCACTTATGACTTCTTTCCTTCTTTCTTTCTTTCCTTCTTTCCTTCTTTCCTTCCTTCCTTCCTTCCTTCCTTCCTACCTTCCTTCCTTCCTTCCTTCCTTCCTTCCTTCCTTCCTTCCTTCCTTCCTTCCTTCTTTCCTTCTTTCTTTCTTTCTTTCTTTCTTTCTTTCTTTCTTTTTCTTTCTTTTTTTCTTTCTTCTTTCTTCTATCTTTCTTTCTTCCTTTCCTTCTTTCCTTTCTTCTTTCTTTTCTTCCTTCTTTTCTTCCTTCCTTCCTTCCTTCCTTCTTCCTTTCTTTCTTCTCTTCTTTCTCGGCTTCCTTCTTAACTTCATTTCTTCATTCTTTCCTGCTTTTTTCCCAATTTTCTTCCTTCCGTTTTGTTTTGTTTCTCTGTTATTTAGTTTCTTTTGTCTTTCGTCCCATCATCTTTTTCCTTTCTCAATGGCTCCTAATGTTGGTACCGTGATGCGACAAGTTTCAGGTCTCAAATCTCAAGGGTTTCAAGTCTTGTCATATCTTGAAGCAACTTCAGCGTAGTTTCGATATAATTCCTATACGATGTCTTCAAACTGAAGGGACTGATGATCTAAATAGATATAAACTATGAAAATGTCTTTCCTTGACCTTTCCGTCCTAATCAGAGTTTACACAGTCACTGGCACTACACAATCTTCTGCTGCTAAGAAGTCAAAGAAAGCCGTCCGTAGGAGAGGTACTCGAACATGAATGATCGAATGAATGAATGTCTTTATTTACTCTAAAATTCCATAATTACAATAGTGACATATACAATTCATAATAACAGAAAAAGAGAAAAGAAGAATCAAGCATATTAATGATGAGTAAAGTTAGAGCCTGTGGGCTAAATTAATAAGTTTTCAGTCTAGTTAGCCCCCAGCCTAATGTGTCTAATTCATAACAGGCAAGGAAGAACAAATCCTAACACCGAGGCTACGTTTTAAAGTGGTTTTACTGAAACAGGTTTAGAAAATTATCTACAAACGCCACGCAACATTTGACCCAAAACTACTGGTATTATTAGATAATAATAATAATAATAATAATAATAATAATAATAATAATAATAATAATAATAATAATAATAATAATAATAATAATAATAATAATAATAATAATAATAATAATAATAATAATAATAATAATAATAATAGTAGTAGTAATAATAATAATAATAATAATAATAATGGTTTATTCAATGGTATTTCCACAAGGTGGCTCTTCGCCCATTGAAATCTAAAACTAACTATCTAACTAAAATTTAAATATTCGTAGAATAAAACTTATAGATTATAGAAACTAGAAAAACCCAGTTTAACTAAACAAGTTTTGGTGTGAATGACATTTCCAACTCTATCTAACCCTGGCATTTTGCCTGAACAAACTTTCCAGTACAATTAACGGAGCAATGAAAGGATCGAAAACCGTCCGCCCATCATTACAAACGTTTGTTCAAATGAAAAGCAATCAAAGGAAAACTATATTTTCGCGAGAAACGTACCTAAGCTAAACATGGTTAATGTCCCGTTCACACTAAGGCTAAACATGTTTTAAACTGGTTTAACTAACAGGTTTAGTAAGAAGTATCTGCAAATGCTGCAGAATCTTTTCTGCCAAACCTTACACGGCATAAATTCCAGGTAGTTTGACTTCTTTAAAATTACTCTAAGTGAGTAGAATGAAACTTTAGCATCGTGTAAAAATAAGCACTAAATTTATTGACATTGCAGATGTTAGTCCTTTGTAGGAGTAAACGAGAAAAACAATAAAATAGAATAAAAACACCTCAGTTTAACTAGCATGTTTAGATGGGAATTCGTTACCTAAATTAAAGATTATTTCAGATTTTTCAGATATCAGATTTTTATTCCATTTGTTACAATATATAGTCGTTTTCGTAGGAGTGGGAAACCCGGTAGCGGTATCGAACACATTGTATTCAACCAATCACAGCGCGCGAAATCATTTCTCAACCAATCAGAATGCTTGGATACGGTCACTGCACGGCAGCTACTTCCCACTCATACGAAAACGACTCTTAATAAATAAGGTAGAAAAAAAGTTACAGATAGTTAGGTGTTGGGATACCTGAAAATAGATAACTAAAGATAGTTGTTTTAAAATATGGATTATTTGTTTTGCTACGGCTTACCGAAAACAGCTTCAAATAGCACTAAGTGTTTTGTACCTCAAAAAATTACCATTTTGAAAAACTTGGTCTCACGCTCCCAAAATAGAACTGAAGGGGAGGCTGCCGTCCAGTCGCCCAAAGTCATTAAAAAACGAGTTAATCATGCATAGAGAACCGCGAGGTATCATTGACGCATACAATAGTCATATTGGCACAACTGTTAACGAACACAAACTGCCGTGCATTTTTACTGATTAATAATACTAATAATTTATTACTTATGTAGAGCCCTATATTTACAATAACAGATCAATAGCGCTTTACAATAGAGAAAAAAATAACAATTTATTGATTATAGTACAATCTCACAGGATCTCAGCATAGGTTTTGGGTATTTCTTTCCGCCACGTTGAACTGAGCGCAGCGTGTAGGATTGTTAAAAATAGCTCCAGGGTTAAACGGCTGTAAATAGACTCAGTGACTCCTAATGACCGCTATAGTTGCTTCAATAGAATATCTAGATAATTCTGTGGAGTTTTGTTAAAATACCAATGTAATTTGCACAGTAGGGACCTACGGATGAACAATACACAGCATACACTTTATACGGGGTATATACGGAAGTTTGTTTTAACGCTTTGTAGCACGACACGTGTGGGTATCAGTCATCCATTACAAGTCTTGAAGCCTTTTCTTGACAAGCGGCGGCTCTTTTATGCTCATGTCGGTCGTAAATTTGTATGACTAAAGAGGGGATCGAAAGAAGAATCGAGTGATAATCGTAACGTATATATTTGACCCCAGTTTGTCTGGCCACAATTACAACGTAATTCGCTTCAATTCACTGAAACTTTCACCCTTAAAAAAACTGCTGGATTTTTTTCGATGATACTTGAGAAAGGCTGAGTTTATTTATATAACTTTCAGTAAAGTTCTCTTCGCCAATTCCATCAATTTACCAATTTTATTACCCGCTCCAAGCAGAAGTTCAAAAACTTTTCCACGATGTCTAGATGAAAGTGTTAGCGAGCAGGTCAAACTGCTGTAACTTAACTTCAATTTATCTTGGAGAAAACGCCTGTCTGTCTGCAGGGGCGGATCCAGGTTTTTGTGAAACAGGGGGTTGTGTTACGGCCGTTGTGTTGTGTGAGCGGCAAAGCCGCGAACTACTAAGGGGGTGTGGGGGCATGCCCCCCCAGAAAATTTTGAAATCTACAAGCTCTAAAATGCAATTTTTAGAGATCTGGAGTTGTTTTATTAACACAACAAAACTCAATTTTCAGTAAAATTTTGAGTTTATTGGACATCCAACAAAGATGCTTGGAAGAGTCTTCTTGGGTGAGCTTACAAGTATGAAGGCTTCACATACGTTTTTGATGCTAAAAATGGCAGGTTCTTTCTCTCAAGCATGTTAAGGCTTGGCATTGGGCCACATATTGGTCAAATTCATTTTTTAGCTTTTCTCACTGACACCTTGGTAGAATTTCTTAAAATTCGGTCCATCAGTAGAATTCAGTAAAAGGAAGAATATTCAACTGTGTATTTTGGGATTGTCATGTCACGTGATCAGATATTGTAGATTATGGCCAAAAATGGTTTTCTGGAAATGCGCTGACGAGTTTCAATGGCGTATACTATTTATCACATTTAATGTATTTGTATCATTGTCCCTAACAATAATCCGTCTCATTTGGTTGACATATTTTTATTGGTAAGGCGATATTGCCTAAAACAGGTCACGTGACTACAAACCCATCATAATATAGCCTTAACCACTCATTGAAACCATCCAATCGAAACGTGGGCTTTATTTGCATCCTATGGCAAGCAATTTCCCATATCTAGTTTCAGCTACTAGCTAACCACGAGCAGCGCGTTTTTTTGGTCAATTTTTCTTTTATTGTGACGTCATTGATCACGTGATCGTGAAATTATGCATACGAATTTATTAAGGACATACATTTTGTTCATCTCAAAAGTTTTTATCAAAAAGCGATACATATTTCCTGACTTATAATAGAAAACCTGAAATCCACGCGGGGGGTCTAATATAATGAATTTGGTCAAGCCTTAACATGCTTGAGCTGTTATCAGTCAAACCGGCCTCGAAGTCGAACGGTCGTGTAAACCGGTATGAATGAATTATATTATTCTTACGAGGGAGAGAGCTGAAAGTGCAAGAGAGACCTACGGACAGACATATCTATACAAGCGGTATTAAAAAAATATCCATAGGGGGGGGGGGGGGGGGGGGTTGCAACCCCCAGAACCCTCCCCCTGGATCCGCCCCTGGTCTGTCTGCATTATACTCTTCTAAGCTCGTTTCTGCTGATCTTATCTCTTTCAGTTTTTCTTTTAGGCTGAATTCCTTGCCTAAAGGGATCTTAGATATATGATAAAAGGTTTTGCGCTGTGGCTACGGACATTGAATTTGTGTCGCCCATTTTTCATTGTGAAAGAACACCTCGACTATAATTACTGTACTTTTGGCGCCTCACATTCTACTCGGGTCTGCTGCTTATTCAATAATTGTCGCTTTTATAACTTGAATAACTATTATCTAAAAGGTTTTTGTGTTCTTCATTTGAATTGAAAAGTCAAGATACTAAACAGAAGTGTTTTTCACTACCACTAGATTGTAATACCGACCAGTTCATGCAATCGAGTTGTTTTCACTCCTATGTTCCTTCAGTTGAAGTTTTGTTCTTGATCATCAGCGAGGCATATGCAAAGGACAATTTGCTCTCAGTCTTCAGTAGATGAGGTTTTTTTCGTCAGTTGTGGATAAAGATAATTTCTTGTCAAATAAATATATCGCAAACTTTCTCCTTGGAAAGCGAATGATCCTGAGCGGTATCCATTATAGCAAATTGTGGTGCTAAAAATAAAATATGTCTATGTCTATGTATCCACCACCTTCAATATTTGGGACATAACGTTCAAACTTATCCAAAGAAATGACGAAAAGCTAGCGGATAAACGAAAGAAGGAAAGAAAGAAAAGAAAATAGAAAACTGACACAAGATAAGAAATTTGAAATTTTCCACTAGATTTCCATCTTCGAGGATTTTCTTTAAAGTAGCAAATTTATACTGAGAAACGTTAATTTCAAAGGGTAAGGTAGGTATCTATCTATCTAAGAAGGGTCTAGTTGAGCTATAGACCTATTATTGAGTCAGCAGTATAGGCCTGTTGAATTTGTTGCCGATTTTGGTGGCTGATAGATCCATTTTTTTTGCAAGAACGGCGGAGACAACGATCAACAAGGTTAACTGATGTGGTTTGAAATTGACAGACCGTGCATCATCGCAGACGTCCAGCCCAAGACAAACGATTTTCGCTTTCAGTCAGACGTTGGTCAAACAGCATGGGGGTACGAACTCAGTTCGCAGACAGAAGCCCATGCATTGTGATTTAAAAGTATCGTAAAACGGCTGTATGGCCGGGAGCTAGATGAGAGCAACATTTTCAAAAGCAACTTCTCCCTCCATTTGGAGTACTACACTCGGCACACAAAATACCGGGACACGTTTACTCAATTCAGAGCGTAGGTCGCGGTGGAATTAAAAATGGTTGGTTCTTTTGAATACTTTCTGAAATTAGTTTTTCATTAAGCTAAACAAAGACTCCGCAGCTACAAGTCGTTCATTGGAGCGGTTCAATGTGAGCAGGCGCGGGGTGGATTTCTCACCAGGGAAGGGGTCCTGCATGTGATCACCACATAACCTGTGGATAGCACGTTTCATATTGCTAACACTTTCTCCACCGTTTCATAACGTTTTTATGCGTCCAATAACCCCAAAACAATAAGTAAACTTAGCAGTTCGCAGTGAAAACAGTGTTGGTGGGTTGTGGCTTTAATTACTCGACATGATAACTTTAAACACCTCGAAAATTGGAATCCACGTTTACAAATTAACTGGAGAAATAACATCCTCTGGAACCCAGGGGTATATTCTGTCGCTCGTTTCTCGCAAATTAGCTTGCTCGCACTTTCTCATTCTAATGTTTCTAGATGTAAGATCAAAAGGGCCTCAGCCTCACTACTTCTCTTGTCGGAAACAACCCGAAGTTCACGAAGAAGCTTTTAAGAACTTCATTGAACATTAATAAAAACAACAAATCCTTGGATCTTTGAGGTGGTAGCACAATTAAAATATGTTAATTCTGTTTTTCTAAACATCGGTTGAATCCAAACAATCGTCTTTAATAATAATACACGCATTATGGTTGCAGGTTGTTTTTTTAAACAGTTTTTGACGATGTCAGACCTGAGATTATGACTATCTATTGGTGCACACATTCATTCATTTATAAGTCGATAAAGACCTGTTTGAATGATCCTAGTTTGCTAGTTTCCCACAATTGTCTGAGTGATTATAATCGGCCAGTACTCATGCTGTGAATTTCTGTTACTATTAAACGGGAAACCAAAACTTCTGCCACCTATTTTAACGCCCCCATTGTTCGACCTAGCTCCTCGTATTAACGTCGAGTTCTATACTCTTCAATTGTCTAAGGCCTAGTTCAGACGTCGTGCTAATCATGAGCCGTTCTCATTTCAAACAATAGATAATGAGACGGCTTCTTTTGAAGTAATTAAGAACGAACGGCTCTTGGAAAGTGCGGCGTTTGAACTAGGCCTTAGTAGCTTTCCAAAAGCCTGTTTCACGCCTAACATGACTAGTTTCTTCCATCGATGGCCAAATACCAGTTTGAATTTCGCTGCAGTACTAGTGGGCCAAGTTGGAAACCAGTTTATATTGTCCTCTGAATTTTGTATATGTATGTGTGTAATCACCGTTGTTCTTCCTCCGCCCTTTTTCGTGCGGATAAACGTGCTGTAACCAAAAGATAGAAGAGCACAATGGGTGATAATAACCAAGTTAATAAACAAATGACTTTTGTTCGTTAGAGGAACACCGGTCTTCTGTCGAGATTAGAGATATTTTTTTTGCTAACTCTCTCTATTTCTAGAAGGACAACGAACACGATTGTGGTCGTGAGGCTTATAGCTGAACCACAACATCTTGGCCAATGAGATTTCCAAGGTCATTCATTACTAGTTTAGCTATAATAATAATAATAATAACTTTATTATAGTCTCAAACTTCTAGTTTGGCACAAGTGCCAAGACTAATCGGGGAGACATAAACTCAAAAAGAAAAATATATTTCGGACCTCAAAGGGAGTTATGTGGTTAAAAGCATTTTTTTGAACATTACTTTCTCTGAACCAAAACTACTTGGACAACGACATTGAACTTAAGAACTTTTGCAGCCATTTTGTAAAGATTCGTTACGAGAAGACTGACAGTCCCTTGCAAGGGTGGGCCATCTACTTCATTAACACCATAACAGAACACGAAATAATGCGGAAACAAAAACTTTTAGATTTCACTGATACGTCATGCATGTACTGACGTCATGGCGTCTGTCGTCAGCGTCTGTCGTCATAGTAATCATTAGCTTGACACCTTGCAGAAGCTTTGTTGGCTAACGAATGAAAGTGGAAGTAGTGCATTTATTTATAGCTCTTTAGTGGTTATTTTACAGTCACTTCCGAGTTCTCATCAGTCACTTTAATCTTTAGTCACTGACTTATAGTTGGGATCTTAATTGTTATACATACATTTTAGTGTAGGTTTTTAAGATATTTATATTATATTGTTATTTTATTAAGTTTAGTGAGGGCCACAAGTTTAAAAGTGTATTTCACTTTTATGTGTTACCCTCTTTAAATAAAGTCTTCATCATCATCATCATCCACATTCGAATCTTAGCAAAAAGCTGTTAGTATTTGTCTAGTATTTGTCAGATAATCTATATCAGTACGGTGTAAGCATCCTAGAGTTAAGGATCACAGTCAAAGATCACTACTGAGCTAGAGTGGTTGCCATAGTACAGTCAAAGATCACTACTGAGCTAGAGTGGTTGCCATAGCTATTATAGCTATTATAGCTGGCTACTGTAGACAATGGGAGCCAGGTGGAACGCTTTTTCTCAGGGCATTTCTCCCAAGTCGCCCCCCTTGGCTTCACGGTTTCTCACCCTCATTCGCGACTTTTTAGACTGAAGTGTTAAGGGCTGTTTCCGTTGTAACTGGGTGCATCCCTCTTGAAGACGGCATCGTATGCTTGGCTCTTGAAAGATTAATGATCTTTTCTTTCGTTTTCATTTGACTTTCGTTGCGAAAGAGAGAGCCCAAACGTTTGCGTGATCACTCAAAGATTTGCGTGATCTGCTTTAATTGGTTGGAATCTCCTTTCTCGTACACTATTTACATGTGTTTCGTGGCTGATTGCTTGGTAACAAAGGTGGAAACAGATTTTAAATTAAAAAACGCGAGATCACCGCACCCAAACAACTCTCTCGTTATATTCTCCGTTTTCACGTGACATCATCAAAAAGCTAAAATCCAAACTATTCATCTCACAAAACTGTTTGTTGGATATCTTGTTTATGTCGTTATAAGAAAAGTCTTAACCAAAATAATTTGGTTATTTAGATGCTTTGTTTTCGATTTATTGCGAGTCAAATTCGGTCACGCAATACTGTCACGCGCATTTTCAAAGCCGTAGAAATAGGAAAATTCGTTTGAAATGATACGATTTTAACTTAGTAAATGATGGGTATCTTTATTTTGATGAATTTAGCTGTTTAAAAATTGAAGTGTTTGCAATATAAACATGATTTTCAGTCTTCGTGACTTGGCCGCCATGTTGGTGCCCCTCGAACCAAGATGGCGGACCTATACATTTTAACTAAATTATGAGCATAAGCGATCGCTCATATCTTCGTATCTAAAACTTCTTTTATCTATAGCTTCGGCTGAGATATATGGTTTTGGCTGCTCTTTCTGCCTATGAAGGTTTTGTTCTATATAAGTCCTGGGAAAATATTCAATGACGTAGGTTATTGCACGTGTTTCATGGCTGGTTGCTTGGCAACACACAATCTTGAACAAGATCTGTTGACGCATTCATCGATACGCAATTAAAAGTTATTTTCTTTAAGTATTATTTACAATATGAGTGGCAATGTTGTATCTTATTTACAATCTCGAGCCGAAGGCGAGAGATTGTAAATAAGATACAACATTGTCACGAATATTGTAAATTACTTATGATATTGTTTAATCATTGTTTGAACCAGGTAGGCGTTTCAACCAGAATTGTAGTCAATATCCGATTGAGATGAAAAGAATATAATAATTAAATAACTGTTCTTTTAGCACTCAATTCTCATTCCGATTGCTTGACCGCACTAGCTAAACAATGAAGGCAGTTTCGCATTGATGTCGATTGTTTAATAAATGTTTTATTCCTTTTCATACTTGATAGTTTTTGAATAGAGTTGATTGCTCATTAACACATACAAAGAACAAATACGGCAAATATGTAATATGAATGCTTTTTCATTTAGAATATCATTTACACCTTTGTTTGGTTTTCAAAGGGCGCTTTAATTGTGAATGCGAACGGAGTTTAATTTTGATTCTTTTCAATCAAATCAAGAACAGTTCTCACAGAAGGTCATAGAGCTAAGCCGGGCATTTGAGACGATGGCTGACAATTTTCGTAAACTGCCAAAAGTGCATCACAAGAAAGTCAGTTGTTGAGGGAATGTGCCCAAACTAGCACCGAGGTGGAGTGTAAAGACGGATTTCTGAAGTCTGGCAGATATCTCGTAAAAACAAGGTAGAAAGGAAAGAGTCTATTGACTTTCGTTTGACACATAAATTCCGTATGAAGTTCTAGTTCGACTAACATTACTTTACCATCTTCTAATTCGAGGTTCTTGAAAAGAATAACGTAGCAAGTAACGCAATATTTAGCGAGAACTGCGCGAAGTCCTTATTTTGAAGTAATCTCTTGTCTTTCAAAGTTTGTTATAATTTATTTGAGATTGTGAAAGTATTGCCGCACAAAGCTAGAAATCCAATGATTGTATCATTAGTAAGCAAGCTAAAACTGTGAAGGTGCTAAGCTCCAATGAAGGGAGTTACATTAAAGAAACTGCGGAACAAAAACTAACGTGTACTGATTTTTCTTAATTAGCTTTTAGGATAATGTATTGTTCAGTCTCATATAATGCATTGATCGATACAGAATACTTATAGAGCTTATTAGTATTCTGTATCTGATACAGAATACTAATAAGGTCTATTACTATTCTGTATCAGATACAGAATACTAATAAGCTTTATTACTATTCTGTATCATACTTATGAACAATTGCAGTAATTAATCAACCCCACCTATTCCCTGCCAACTATTCAAGAGTGAATTTCTGTAAATATCAAACATTTTGATAAATATTTGGCCACTTGAAAAAATAGATTTCTCCGAAACTTTGCATACAAGTAAGTATTCCTGCCCTGATTACAAAAATATACTTGTAAGGCGTCGGCGCCTTTGGTTTCCATGGCAACGGCCCAATGTTAATTTGAAGTGATTTTCAGCCTCTCAAAAATCAAAATTTCTCCATCTTTGAACACGTACTGCAATTTCTCTGTAGCTCTTTCATCAACAACAATCATGTCATGTGAAAGAACCATCCTTAGTCTTTTCCGTTCACAGGTAATTTTGGATTCCGTTGCTATAGCAACCGTGCACACGCATCGCGGGCGCAACATGCTTTTATATTTTTAAAAAAATGCCTTATTTTGGCCTATATTTTGCCTTCGATAACTCTGATGGTAACGCTCAGATTCTAAAGCTTCCAGTCACATTTACATACTTTATCCAACTGCTATTGAAAAAAGCTTTCAAATTTTTGGGGCCTTAAATAACGGTCTTCTGACATCCACTGAAACACATCGTGGTGAAGCAAATCCTTCAAAATAGCAAAAATCATGGAAAGTAAACCATCTGAAAAGTAAACTTCTGATCTCTTCTAAAAACTAAATAATCAATGATTACCTAATATAACACCTACAATTTAAGTTAGCTTTCTAATATCTGAAATAAATATTATACGAAGGCGATTAATTTGCATAATTAATTATAACTTTTTGCACGATTTAAATTAAAATTGCTCAAAATTATTCAACTTTTTGATAATCAAACTTCGCTCACTGGAAGTTTTGAATTCATAGACTATTATGCCGGGCATTTCAAACGTTAGCTTTAATAAATAATTCATATGGTTTCTATGGCAACCTGACTTTACATGTACAAGCAAATAAGAATGCGTTTCTTTTAAAAAGCACGATTTTATATTAGACAACATTTGGCATTAAAGTATTAATCTTAAATTATAAAAAAATGGTGTTAAGGCATTCAAAAGATTATAAGTGTTTTGAGCCACCTTATTATTTTTGTTTGGTAAACAACGTTCATATTGCTTTCACACTTAGCCGATGGGAGTGGGCATACCAATTAGCTGCCTCACTCATGGAATGATGCTAGAACAGAATATAGGTGGGATTATAGGTGGGACTATATGCCTGGCCTGTACGTTGTTCTGGCGACAAAAATATATTTGCTTGTTTTATTTATTTGTAGAATTCCTTTTTGTTTGTTTGTTTGCTGCACCTTTTAGTAAAGTTGACTATTCATGTTACCTCGATCACGCCTCTGCGATGTACTTATATTTTGAAATCCTTTTCAAGCTTGTTTTTTTAGTCTTTTATAAAAAATGTTTAACTCCACGAAACTTTTTAGTGCGTTTTACGACACATCGCGTAACTTGAACTCACTAAATTCTCTTCGTCACTTTTAGTTATGCGCTGGGTGTGGCAAAGACAGATTTGGGTGTGGCCAAGCGCGTAACTCAAAAAGCGTGTAATTCGAACTATGATACGTGTAATTTGAAATGCGCATAACTCGAATAATACCCTATCGGCCCCAAATGATTTCATCTTTCTATCGAATAGCTGTGGATTATACTCTGGTAATCATACCGAATACGGCAGAATGTGCTGAGCCACACAATAGGCGACTTGCACTAAGAGGTCACGTGACCCTAACTCCCATAAATCGACCAGCAGTGTCAAATTGAACTCCAGAAATGAAACGAGCAGCTAGAAATTAGTAAAAGGGCGAAGTCAGTTCAGATCATAATGTCTGACCCAGGAGAAATGGCATTAAAAATTAAATCGATGGTTTTCTAAGATTTTGTTTGGAAAATGCATTGGATGGCAAGAGGCGTTCCATCCAATGCATTTTCCAAACAAAGTCTTAGAAAACAATTGATTCTGACTTTTCATTCGATAGTTTTTGCCGGTTATATTTCAAAACGGCTGATCTTCACTTCATCTTCGTAAAATTATCAGATCTTTACTCGCGTTCAGTACGTCACTTTTGACCCAAACACGCCAGACTCCCACCATCTTCAGTACACAAAGGTAGTTTGAAAGGTATAGAGAAATGATGTAATATACAATCTAAACGTAGTAGTGGACGAAGCGTTTCCAACAGTACAGTGATGTCACAAGTCCACCTTGGTCAAATATAGAATGTCTTCAGGTATTATTCGGAAACAGCTCATTAGGCAACTTCAAACTGTTATAACTCGAACACTATAGTGACGGTAGAACTATAAAACTTTGCCAGAGTATTCACAACACTGATGATTATCTTTTATTGATTAAAAGTTTGTTGATTGGTTGCATGTGACCTTTAACAACATTCACCAAAACTCGGCCTTTTTAGAATCTTGATGTCAAGTTCTAATATTGCTTTCTATAAAGGAAATACGCGTTTGCAAATAGAGGCTCATAATAACGACTCCATCAGCGATCCCCCACAACGTTCAGCAAATAAGTTTATATCTGGTTTATATTCGTATGGATTTTAAGAATATTTTAGCGTTCAATTTTTCTGTAACATTATATAAAATATTCAAATCTCTTCTTACTATGGAAACTGATCTCTGAAGTGGTAACATGTCTGTTCGGAATTTTGTCTCACTGGAGTGTTTTGTACCATTTTTGAACGAAATGATTGGCTTAAAGTGATCACGTGGTACAAAATTCCGAACGGAAATGTTACCACTTTAGTGATTTCCATAGTATATATAGCTAATTGCATAATCATTGTCGGGTTGAAAATCATAAATCATAGAAGCTGAGACCACAAGGATGGATGGGAAATCAGTTCATGACCTGCATATTACATGCAGATATATTCAATGTTCCCGTAGTTTTGAAGATATATGAACTATTTAACTAAGATCCTACAAGTCTGGATAAAAAGGTTGATCATTTGACGGTTTTTTTTGAGAGTTTTAATTTCCCAGAATTCCTTTTGGTCATAGCTTTCATGATTTTCAAGCCGACAACGATTTTGCAATTAGCTATATAACTTATGAGAATCGAAAAAACGAAAGGTTCAATTCAATGGGAATTTGCCTGTTAAAACGCTTATGTGATGAGTTTGATATACCATCATCATCTTTTACTGGAAAACAAAAGGCTCCATATACATCGAGGCACTTATAATAATTGCTCTTGCAAGTTTGAATAACGTCAACAAATGCTGATACATATATATTACAGTCCGAACTAGCGTTGATGATCAAGTGAAAAGGCAGGGGTTGACTGTTGTCCAAGTTCACTGGCGTAAGTTACTTGACTATGTTCAGTACCAAACAAAAATAATAAGGTGGCACAAAACACTTCTATTATTTTGAATGCCTTAACGCCTTTTTTAATTAAGATTAAATAAATACTTTAATGCTGAATGTTAAGTCCAAAATAAAATCGTGTTTTTAAAAGAAATAACATGCACATTTGGCTTATTTACATGTAAATCACGTTGCCATAGAAACCATATTAATTATTTATTAAAGCTATGGTTTGAAATTCCCGGCATAATAGTCTATGGATACACAGCTTCAAAAGATGCAGTGAGCAAAGTTTGACCATCAAAAAGGTGAATAATTTTGAGCAATTTTAATTTAAATCGTGCAATTTTTTTAAATTAATTATGCAAATTTATCGGCATTGTATAATATTTATTTCAGATATTAGATAGCTAACTTAAATTGTAGGTGTTATATTCGGTTATCATTGATTATTTAGTTTTTAGACGACATCAGAAGTTTACTTTTCAGATGGTTTACTTTCCGTGATTTTTGCTATTTTGAAGGATTTGCTTCACCACGATGTGTTTCAGTGGATGTCAGAAGACCGTTATTTTAGGCCCAAAAAATTTGAAAGCTTTTTTCAATAGCAGTTGAATAAAGTATGTAAATGTGATTGGCAGCTTTAGAATCTGAGCGTTACCATCAGAGTTATCGAAGGCAAAATATAGGACAAAATAAGACATTTTTAAAAATATAAAAGCATGCTGCGCACGCGATGCGTGTGCACGGTTGCTATAGCAACGGAATCCAAAATTACCCGTGAACGGAAAAGACTAAGGATGGTTCTTTCACATGACATGATTGTTGTTGATGAAAGAGCTACAGAGAAATTGCAGTACGTGTTCCAAGATGGAGAAATTTTGACTTTTGAGAGGCTGAAAATCACTCCAAATTAACATTGGGCCGTTGCCATGGAAACCAAAGGTGCCGACGCCTTACAAGTATATTTTTGTAATCAGGGCAGGAATACTTACTTGTATGCAAAGTTTCAGAGAAATCTATTTTTTCAAGTGGCCAGCTGATGTTTGATTTTTCTAGAAAATCACTCTCAAACCCTCCCCGTGCTTTTAGTTTCTTGGAAATTGTATGCCGATGACGTGAGCGTGTGTCCATAGGCGCGAGCGTGTGTCCGTGGGCTTACGGACACACGCTAACCAACCAATCAGAGCGCGCGTTATAACATACCTATGTTATAAATTCGTTTTGCGCGCGTGGGATTTTAACTTCAAAAGCAAACATCACGTCAGTGTGAGAACAGAATTTTAACAATGTTCGTTTTCACAGGCAGAGGTGATTTATGCTTTTGAAGTTAAAATTCCACGCGCGCAAAACGAATGTAGAATGAGACACGTGACATTTAGTGTAGTGTTTAAATCTATTTTTAGCTGGACAACATTAATGACGTCATTGACTGTATATGAATATGTTGCTTTCAATACCCTGGATATCAGAGGTTTTTTCGTTCAAAATGTCGTCGAGTCGAGGCTCGCTGGTGATAGATAACGTCGAGCCAAAAACGTTCCTTTGCAACCCAGAGTATACTTGCAGATATCTTCGTCGTAAAAAACCTTCATTTTCGTTCTCATACTTCCACGTCACCAGTCCCTCCCTAACACAGGGAGACCACAGGAAGAGAGTTGATCTGTGAGCGTATTGAATGTTATAACGGCCTAATAATGGAGTTGAATATTGAATGGTTTCTTTCCCTTTCAGCGATCGTTGGTGTTGACGTGTCGTTCTTCGTATCGCACAAGGTATGTTGTCATAGATATATATATTTTGTTATCTGACCTCGCTTTCACGCGCGGAATCCTAAAGAATCATGGGTAACTATGGAAAGGTTCCTACTTTCCCCCTCCCCACATGGTTAACTATTGCTGGTTTGTAATCCATCTTTGGAAATTTTTTAAAAGACGCAGCGGCCGTGTTGGTGGTACAAACAAGAGAAGCTAATGAGGAGTGCTTTGTTATCGGAATCCAACATGGCCGCCATGACGTCATGTGCAAACCAGCAATAGAGAGTTTCTGGGGGGAGGGGTGGGGATGGAGATGACAATATTGATTCACAAATCTTCGTTTTTTGCATTATTTAATAGCACAAATATGATCTTATGAGCGGTATTCAGACTAGCTTGTCTCATTTAAATATTCGATGAAAGAGGTGAATAAAATATATTATTTCTTGTTATGACGTCAGTGGGTGAAATAACTGTGTATCAATTTACAGCCTTATTCATTGGATAAACCAAGGTACTCGAGGTTCTGAAACGTGTAATTCATCACTTAATATATTACGTCAATTTTGTAGGCTTCATTATTTTTACATCTCAGATTTATATCAGCGCAATGCATCATGGTATATTTTCAAAATGGCTGAGATTCAACTTTATTCTTATCATGTGGCGTTCAATTAAATATCTATCGCTTTCAAGTCGAAACTGCGATATTAATCGGATTTTATAGGTTGTTCTGCTGAAAAGAGCTTGGAAAACAATAGTCCCTACTAAATATGCTATTTCATTATCAAATGTAGGATTTCGTCGCCAAATATGGAATTTTGTTACCAAATATGGAATTTCGATTCCAAATATGGAATTATGTTACCAAATATGGAATTTTGTTCCCAAATATGGAATTATGTTACCAAATATGGAATTTTGTTCCCAAATATGGAATTTCTGTACCATATTTGGAATTTCGTTACCAAATGTAGCCCAACCATTTTTTTCCTAAGAAATCTTGATACGAGATGAATCATGCTTTCATTTTGTGTCTTGTAGACGTGACATGAATAGCACAGTTCTGCGTCGCAAGTGAAAATACGTACAAAAATGTTACTCACATTTTTACAAGCGATATGTACACCCAGGCGAATTTACAATTTGTAGATTGGTATTCTAACTCATTCATATGAGACTATCATGACTACGGCGACAGCTATTCAATGCCTTTGCCATTTCCTTTTCGCAAGGAATGTCCACATGTATTGCTAAGAATCCAGCTTTTGTCATTAATAATAAATAGATTTAAATAGACTTCGTCTTCTTTTTGACCAAAGACAAAACTTATCTGAAGTTCAGTATGAATCGTTGTAATTTGTTGAAGTTCAAAGCGGTGCATCATGGTATAGTTTCAAAATGGCGTTTCAAAATTATGACACAAACACGTGACCGCTCTGTAAAAGGGAATGGCTGTCTTCAGTTCACATCTTTCCGGGCTGTTTTCACTTGCTGTTAGCTGTACTCGATCTGAGATGGATATTCGACATGCCAACTGCCCTTTTACAGTGCGGCATAATCGCTTTAAATTACTCGTAAGTTATGAATGTATGTCATGTTTGAGATTGCAATGCATCATGGTATAATTCCAATATGGCGGCGATTTTTTTGGAAATACCCACAATGCAACGCGCATAATTAATTTAATATTGGAATTCGCAATGCATCATGGTATAATTCCAATATGGCGGTGATTTTTTTGGAAATATCCACAATGCAACGCGCATATTTAATTTAATATTGGAATTCGCAATGCATCATGGTATAATTCCAATATGGCGGCGATTTTTTTAGGGGGAAATACCCACAATGCAACGCGCATTATTTATTTAATATTGGAATTCGTGTGACGCTCTGTCATGTCTTAGTCCCAGCTTTCCAGCGGTGCTCTCCGCTATGTGTACCCTCACATGTTGGTTCAACAATGCTGCATTTGAGAATGCCCTCGTACAATAGCCACAACGAAAAGGTCTCTCGTTCGCGTGAGATTCCACGTGGTGTCTGAACTCCACTGGATGAGAAAAACTCTGATTACAATGAGGACAAATAAGGTTCTTTGCGCTGCTAAGTCCGTTACACTGATGTTCTTCAAGTTGTTCCCTTACTGCAAAAGCTTTAAAACATAAATTACATCTCCAAGTGAACTCATCCTCGATTTCTACGCGAATGGTATTTCTTGGCACGGTTTTACTCGTGGTGTAGGCTGGACGCCCTCGGTAGACTACTTTGCGTTCGTCTTTTTTCTCCTCTGAAACAATGTGATTTAGCGGCTCTGATTTCGGCTGTTGTTCAATCTCCGTCGTTGGTAACGATCTTCGTAAAGGTGGGCGCCCGCGTTGAGCGTGCACATGTTCAGCGGTTGGCCGTTTGGCTGATGGCTCGCCGACTTCTGTGCGCTCTCGCGATCGTTGTGCGACCAAGTCTCTTGGTGGTTGTACTCCTATTGTACGAATAAAGAAATTGTTTTAGCCAATCACAGAAAGCTATTATAGTTTGATTGACGGACATATTCGCTTGTGGATTGGCTGAATAACTCAGTTGGGATATTTACGGAGGCGCGTTTTAGCGAAAATGCACATAAAAACCACAGTAAATATAGGCCCAACGTCGAACTTTACATGTACAAGATGCATTAGAAACAATGGATAATTAGTTCGGCTAATGTAAAGTTCAACGTTCGACCTCGGCCTAAAGAACAGATTTCAATTTTTAGACGGATTGTTGTGCTCTGCAAACATTGCTGCTCTGCCGATAAACCTCAATAGCTGATCCTGTTTCTCTTTCTTCTAGAGACACAGTCTAGTGTTGCGACTTTCAACTCCCTCTCCTCCCCCAAACGCCATTTCTTGGCCAGAACTGAGGCAAAAGATGTCTGTAAACTACCTCTCACCTCTACTTCCGGAATCACTCAAAGCAACGGGAACGCCCATAAACTGTGAGTATCGGCCGTCGTACCAGACTAAAAGCTCTTGCCCTGCCATGATATCCCGTATGGTTCGATAGTACACACATCCGTGATATTGAAACACGACCATGTTTTGTTCTTTCTTGTGTCGTGCGCATCGCACATATCGCATCCAGCTTGCATTTGCTTCTTCTTTGCCGTCGAGGTAGTGACTGACTTGTCCGTCGTGAAATACCTGAGAGACATCAGAATATATTGCATGAGATTTGATGGTGATGATGATGGTGATGATGATGATGATGACATGATGATGATGATGATGGTGCTTTCTGATTGGTTGACGAGAAGGGTGTCACTGTTGCTTTATCATTATTGTTTCGTATCTCTAGGCAAATCTTATCTTATTGGTAAATCCAAGAAAGTGATATTCTTTTAGTTAAAGCATTATGACTGATGATTGATTATGATGGTGATGATGATGATGATGTTGATAATCATAATGATAGTGATTGATGATGATGATGATGATGATGATGGCTATGCATGATGTTGATGATCATGATGATAGTGATTGATGATGATGATGATGATGGCTATACAGAAACCCTAACGATATTAACGATAATGATGCTGATTATGACAGCACTGCAGTGAAGATATCAACAATGATAATGATGATTATAACTGATCCATTTGCGATATTACATTTCTTTCAATCGTCGACTCGTTTCGCACTCAACTTGGGCTTCCTGTGGTAATGCCGTCGGGCGAGGAGGATTGGAGGCTAACCACAGGAAACCCAAAGAGTACTAACAGAGACTAAATCAACACCATATGAATGAATCAAAAATCATACCTCCCACATGAACTGTGTATCCGTGTCCTTGTTGATATCTTCCGGTCTAACGAGTTTGCCTTCATACGGTCCAATCCATGTCCCGGCAAGGATACGTTTGCATGCACATACTCCGTACGTAACACATGGTATGCTTGATGTACATAGACAAACTTCGTCAGGAAACTTTAAGATTGTGCCGTTTTCTAGGGGACTCTGGGAGTGTCCTGTAGTAACGAGTTTGCGCAGTGAGTGCAGAGGTCCATGCATCGGGCATTCTCCGTCATGCTTCTCATTGCATAAATCACAACCTGAAATCAAATTAACGGTGTTCTTGTCATTAAATGTGGAATCGGCCGAGTAGAAATGCGAGTACTGGAGCCGAGTAGTGGGGACTGGGGCGAGAACACGAGTATATAACTACTACTATTATTATTATTATTACAGTCATTTGCAAAAATTCTGGCCACCACGGTATATCAATATATCAATATATCGGGTGCATCACTAATACTATTAAATGAAGCAAAATTGACAAACAACAAACGTAAGACTAAAATAAACATTATACTAAATATTTCTACCAACTTTGCTGGCGTTAACCCGCTTTAAGGGTGGACTAACATATTTCGTTACTATGCAACCGCGTTGCTATGGGGTTTTACATATCTTCGATTCTTTAGCTTTGTTGAGGATTTTTTTCTGAAATTTTGATATTTTATAGCCTTGTTAAACATCCTACTTCTCTCTAGGGGTTTTAAATTTCGTTTTAGCAGAAATGAGCAAGCATACAATTTATGAATTGAAAGTCATACAATTCGCGCATCTCCTGCTTGGGTACAACAGGAAAATCAAAACGTCTTTGCTGCATAATAATTTTTATGCCAAATGACAGAATAGAGAACTGTCTAAACATTTTCGTAGGATTCTTTTCCGAAATCCATCAATTCAATGCTGAAAAAGAACGGTAAATTTAACAAGACTTCACTGCGCATGCGCAGATTCTCGTTTTCAAAAACCTTCAAAATGTTCGAGCACGTTCACTGAGGGTTATTTTTTTCTAACCTAGAATATCAACAACGACCTAGTCAACATTGCTGAGCATGCTTTTTAAAAACTGAAGAAAATATGACAAGTTATGGAATTTAATCCTTAAAAACAGCTCGAAAAACGTCCATAAAAAAATCATTTTTCAATTAAATACCAAATCCATGCTCAGTTGTCTGCTCCTTGTGTTGTAGAACAAGTGTATAATCATAGATTTACAGTATCTTATAAATCCTTGGAAAAAAAGAGCGTTTTCTGTTTTGATGACGTCATTGTGACGTAATTTGGTGACGTCATGCTCTGACAAAGCTTTCTCCCTTACAATCACTTCCTATAAGTCCCTTCTCTTCTCTTTGAATTTTACGATTTTTTTGGTTTCAAATTTTCCTTAGCAACAGTCGAAATAAATATGTTAGTCCACCCTTAAGGGGAATTTTCGATTATTTAATTACCCATAATGCATCCGATATATTGATATACTGATACTTCGTAGCGGCCAGAATTTTTGCAATTGTGACTGTATTATTGTTGTTGTTGTTGTTGTTATTATTATTATTATTATTATTATTGTTGTTATTATTATTATTATTATTATTATTATTATTATTATTATTATTGATTATTATGCCATGCCTGGTATAATGAATGAAAGTATTTTTTTTAAACTTCGTCAGAAGAAATAGACGACAAACGCGTATTCAGACGTTTCGCCAAGGCTCATCAGCCTATTTTTTAAACTGAAATCACTCTCTAAATGTAAGTTATTTAGAGAGTATTTTCAGTTTAAAATATACTACTGATGAAGCATTCAGTTATTTAGAGAGTGATTTTCAGTTTAAAATATACTACGATGAAGCCTTCACCGGCGAAACGTCTGAATACGCGTTTGTCGTCTATTTCTTTTGCACGAAGTTAAATTTTCAATTCATTATTATTATTATTATTATTATTATTATTGAACTGGATATTTAGAGCGAATAATAGTTTTTTATCAATGATTTTATGAAAGCCATTTTACCATTTATCTCAAGTGGACTGGTAGGAACCAATCAGGAACTTTTTTATATCAGGAACTGCGTTATATATTGTTGTCAGTAACCATTCATTTTGTAGCCAATCATAACATATCTTATATATAAAACCTCTTGGAACTGTACATATGATAGAACTGGCATTCCGCCCCGAGAAATTTCAATTACTGGTAGCATAAATAATGAATTAAGTAATCATAAAATCCAGTGAAATAAATTCAAACAGAAAAGTTAATTACAATCTATTTAATAATAAGTTAAATCTTATATTAACACTTGAATTGAAATGGTTGATTGGTGGTGGCGTTCAGCGAATAACCGTGAAAGGGAGGCACTGAAGTGGTTTTATCCTGTATAGTCCATCAAAAAGCTTATATCTAAGAAATTAATTGAACATCGAAATTCCAAAGGGACGACTAGATAGATCTACAACGAAGAAGACTAAAATAATTAAATGTTCACTGTCCTTATCACAGCTTGTTTCCAGACCTTTGGCTACTGAGAAATTGGCCAAAGCTTGCTTTTACAGAATGTTGTAAGGACTCTTGCAAATGGAATTTGTAAAAGTCAATAAGAGTATGTTCCGTGATCAAGAATGAAGAAATTAAAAAAAATGGATTTGGTACTAAGTGATGATTTAATCTTCCACTTCCGGGATCGTTTGTTACGAGTCGTCATGTTTCGAGAGCACCGAACCCACCACAATTGATAATTAAAACGATTGTAAAAAAGAGAATTAATTGGCATCGCTATTACGATAAATACGGATGAAGAGAAAGCGAAAAGGGCTGGTATTTCTATTGTCTGCTAGTAGTTTCAGAAAGTGAAATATGTGAGTTTCTAGTTTTGACAGTTCAAGAGCGTGTGGCCGCGTGTTGTACATGAGTCAATCCTCGAGGACACTTCTGTTTTCACTTTTTATCGTACTTGTGAAAACTAGTATTCTGTTTTCTCAGATTCCCTCGAGTACCTGTGAGTGAAACATGTCGTCTTGTATTGTGATAATTAATTTGTCATCGTGCTGTTTTGACATGTATTTGTCATGTGTCATGACTCTACACCTGTTCAAGCTGGATTGGATCTAATATTGCGTTTCTTCACAATATATTTGATTGATTGATTGAACCCGCTATGACACAGTATTCTGTCCAGGAAAAACAACATTTAGTCTTCTTGGAAAATGAAACTAAAAGCGACAATTTGCAAGATAGTGAAATCACCTTGCTATGATCTGAAAGTGACGTTGTGTTCCGACAAAGTATTTATATCCTTGTTTCTGTCGGTTTCTTTCACGTGTGGGATATTGTAAATGCAAGAATAGTTCCTTAGATAAAGCCGACATTAGTTAATTTTTTCTTTTAATTACAATCACTTTAAAAGACTAGTCATTTTACTGGCGTGAAATTTTGAAATAGAAAAAAATTATAAAACTATAGTATAGTATATGGTTTTGAGGCAACCAAACGACTGCAATCCAATAACACATTTTGTAAATATTTACTCAAACACATTGTTATTTTATCATTTATTTGAGCAATATAGCGCTCTTTATGAACCGTGTTCATATTTAGACAATATTTTTATATTCTTTCGGCTTTCTTTAGCCTTCAAGTGCCCGTTATACTGCATGTGAATTAAACATTATTTCAAAATTAAAAATTATGTTTCTTTTTTTTTAACTCGAAGTTTTATTTCCGCATAAGTTTCTGCAAAATCGACCCCTTTTTCGTGGTCTATTACTGTGGAATTGCATGTGTGAAATTCCAAACAGGTTTCTTTAGCCTGTGTACCAGTCAACTTGAAATACTATAAAGAAAGGGGAATACTACACAAATGTGTCAAAAGCCACACACCGTTGAACACAATTACGATAGTAAAATACAGCCATACCAGAGTTAAACTAGTCATTTCGTTTTGTCAAATTTGGTTCGCATTTTTTTAGAGATCTCAAATCTTGTATTGTTGAGCCATTTTAACGTTCTAACGTGAGTTGTGAACATCAAATCTATGATAGTAACAGATGTATAAGCTACTGGTACATCAATAATACATGAAAAACACTAGTGATTTTTGTTGTTGTTGGGACACCTTAACCCTCGGCCCTCGCGGGAAAAAATATATTTTCGTCCTTAACATATTATTCACCAATATTGGATAAATGATGAGCGGCGTTGGGATCTACAGAACAAAGCCACTAAATCCAACCTCGATCTCTCAAGGGGGTTCTTTGAATGAAACATTTGAAAAATGAAGCTTTAAAAATTCAAGAGCGAGATGTTTTCGGCGGGTGGCGGTATTGAGCTCGTAGCGTGTTTTGTGATCGTATTTTTCTAAATTGAAGAATTTCGCTACGGAGACAAAACTCTGTCTAAACTTCCAACGTAACATGTAGCCGTCTTGTAGTTGAAAGTTTTAAGATTTAACTTCAAGTTCTGAGAATTGTTGTGGAGTTTTGAGATAGTTTGTAGTAAGATATTATTACTTACAGTGTTTTTCTTTGCTCGTGTCGCTCAGTTGTGCCAGCTTTGCACGTTCCCTCTGAAGCTGCACTGGATCAACAAGGCGTATAGGCGTATACCCATAAAGATAGTTAAACAAGTCCTCGACATTTATCAACGGCCGTGAAGCTTTAGAAGTGCTCGGTCCCGCAGTAAAGTGTGCAGAAGGGCTAGTCCTTGAAGTCATCCTTGGCGCCTACCGCCTTAGTTACGGCTTCGTGTAAACGTGATGGTATCTCAATGTCGTCCAATTTTCGGTTCCACAACACAAGCGGCTGCCCACCGTCTGCGAGTGAAAAAGTTAGTTCCAAGTTAGAACTCGCTCACTCGTAATTCGGTGGGTGATAAATAATAGATGTCATGAATTATAAATAGTCCTGAGACAGCTTTTACAGGTGAGAGAAATCACTATCTTGGCTACATGTAAATACTGTTTTACACCCGACGAATAATTTATGATTGGAGTTAGCGAAGCGTGCTTAGTCACCTGCTCTCATTCGTCAAACTTTAATTCCGTCCCAATGGCTCCCTGCCCAGAAACCAGTCTATCCCGTGTTGTTAGTTCGCCGCCGGCGTTTTGAAAACCTTCACAGCTTCTCAAGACCTCTATTGGAGTGAAGACACCGTAGTCTCCAGGAAATACACTTTTATCACCTGTTTGCCCTTTGGTAAATTCCAAAAAAAAACTACTTACAAAGGTCGGACAATTTGATTTCGTGCAGTTTACGATCAAATATAGAATATAATCGCGACCCGTGCAACATTATAGAATTCTACAAGTCTGTGAAAAACTTGTCACTCAAAATGCGCCGATATTTAGAATATTTTTTCGCGAAAAAGTCTCAAAAAATTCGGATTTTATAAATGTTGCCTCGTGACGCGTACGTGTGCCAAAGATGTAACGATCGTCGGTAGTCGGTCTAACCCCAGTCAGTTTGCTATTATAAGTTCATATCTCTATATCTTTGACAGGAGTTGATGTGAAGTCATTTCTTAACAATTGTCAAGATGTCTTAGCGGGTCCGAACAAGACATGTCGGATAATTAATGGTCCTTTTTACGTGAATTGTTTTATTTTTTTCATCTTCTAACTTCGCTGACATGAAAGTCGTTAGTGACTTTTGGAAACCAGAAAAAAAATAGACTTCCTACTAAAATGAAGACACCGTTGATTCAACGTAAGTACATATGTATAAATAAGACAAAATTGTCTGTTAAAAATACATATTTTTTTGGTCAATCAGAATATAGGGGTCCCGGAAATAACAGTGTGTAACTGACAACTTGCAAATACATATATTTCACTACAAATGGCTTTGATAAAAGGCTGAAGCAAGACACGATCTAGTGTTATATGAGACCCGCGAAAAATCCATTTATCGTGGTTTTAGGATATCCATGGTGAATCGTTCTATTTATACAAATCGATAATCTTATAATGCATTTTGTGTAATTAAAATGCTTAGCTGTAATACTCTAAGTTTTACACGCGTAACAAAAGAGAAAATAGAATAAAAGATAACATAACCGTTCCATAATAAAGAGTATTGCACGGTACTGGTTGATTACGGGATTTACAGTATAGTTTATAAATGGAGTTTCATAGTATAATGCCGTTACATACACGGTACATATATAGTATTTGAGCGGCGTACTGACCTTGAATCGAAGCCAGAGAAAATCACGTCTGTACCGTTCGTCAAAGACAAACCGCCTCACAAGCGTTGAAAGCTAGTTGTGGATTCACGGCTTTTTTTCCAGCGTAGCCTGTTAAGAGTAGATTATCCTCTTCATTTGCGAGATTTAGCTTTCTCTAAGAGAAGTCGAGACACGTGTTTATACTAGTGTTATTCCCTTTGACTTTCGTCACGTGGTCTGGGGCAAATTATATTCAGGAATCATGATCAGTTTTGATTGGATTAGAGCTGGCGGGAACACTGCTTACTCTGATTGTCAAGACAAAACAAAAGACATAGCTTAGACCTCTCGTGGTCGTGAAAACTAAACAAAGATACTTTCGAACGATTCTAAGGTCTCGAGCCACCTTAAGCCGTTCGAAGCTGCATCGAAACTAGTGCCTCAGAATGAACTCCGATTTCAAAGTGTTTTGAATGCTTGAAACTTCATGAAAACACGCAGCGATGAATAATTTAGTATCAGGAGAGTAAAGTGTAAAGATATTTCTATCAAAATGAAATTTCAATAATTGATGACCTACTGTCAATATTGCTTTCATTGTTTGGTAATGATGTGTTTAATTATGTATAAGATGAACGTCCATGTCAATTTAACGTTATAAATGTTTCATGGTTTGGCATTTTATGGAAAGAAAGGTTTCTCAATTAAGCAGCGTTTTCTTGAGCTGATATTCCAGAAAAACAACGCAAACTTGTCAACAATCGAATATGGCGACTTTTAAAGATACATTACTTGCCACCGTGTTTAAAGAAACGTTCGATATTTCCGCCCGTAGTTTTAATCTTAAAAAACACTAATAATTTCACTGGGATTGAATTACTCGCAATACGACTAGACTTCGTTTAACTTGTGTGATATCAAAAGCTATCTTCACTACGGTCTGCATTCCGCACATACTTAAAAAAAAGTTACAAAAAGTTGTGTTTAAATTTACTTTGTTTTGCGAGACACATTTATTTATACTGTGAACGTTATCTCACAATGAATAAAACCACTGTTACCAAAGCTACGCCACAAAACATGGAATTCCTTGAACAATATCCAACAAAAACCCCATTGAGTTTAACTCTGAGTTCAGGAGTTAAATAAAGTGAATTACTGCCTCACCTTTAAGCTATCCGAGGTTTTCAGACTGTCTTGGAGATATCTCGATGGTTTGAAACTCCAGCGCAAAGTGTAAATAGGCCTAGAGTTCGCGTCCACCAATGACTATGGCACTCATTGATTGTCTATTGGAGCGCTGCTGGTGGTGGGATGAAAATTTGATGAGTTTCGGTGAAGCATCTGTTGGATGGAGTTCGGTTACACGAACGACTAACTCACTCCAAAAGAAGCTTCCAGTTCACGCAAGGGAACGATTTCAGTAGCAAAATTCCGTAAAAATGAATTGATTTTTTACACGTTTTTGTGAAGTTTTAAACATTTATTTTGCTCTGTCTCACTAAGCGTACGGACACTTCTCATATAGAATTGATCACCGTCGCTTTTTCTAATTGTATGGGCTAGATTCACTTAGGGAGATTTACTCCAACGCCTCGAATGGCCAGCCCCATCGCACGTAAATTTATTAATTTAGCAAATTATAGGACCAACGAAGGAATTCATAATATGGCTGATTTTAGGAACCCTTTCCAATGCCCCCCGCTACGTCAATCACTTTTTTGAAAGAAGACAAGTTTAGTGGGGAAATAATTAATTTCCATCGAAGGAGACAAGCAGCTCTGAAAGACTTGTCAAAATTTGTCTTGCTATTGAAAGGCTTTTTTACAGCATTTAAATGGCTTCCTAATGATTTTTTTTCGAATTTACAACCTGGAAACTATTCAAGTGCTGAACGAATATTACTTACTGTACTCGTGAAATGGGCTAATTCCCCGTAAATTGTATTTTGTTTTGTGAATTGTCCTCCTATGACGTCCTCACCCACAAAACCTTCTGTTAAATTTTTTACATTTGGTTTCAAAATCAGGTATATTTTCCCTTGCAATTTTTTTGTCAAAAATATCAGACCCGGCGATAAGACGCTTGTTGGAAATGACCGGCTTCCTGGGTGACAGTTTCCTGTGATTTATTAATTCCAGCTGATAGCAAACGATAAATTTTGACATTTCTAGACAATTTAAAGTTGTAGCTGACAAATTGATTCCCATGGGTTCGATTTTTTAGTTATTTATGTCCCACCTAATTGGGCGATATCCCATTTGTCCAAATTTCCTGCACGAACAAATTGTAGAATAAAAAAACAACAACAACAACTTAAATTAAACAATATTTTAGACCTAATTTCTATTCCGTGATTAAATTTCTCTTTCATTTTTTCAACTTTTCAAATAAGCGATTTTATTAAAGGGTGGGTTCGTTGGTTTGGAACAGGTAGATTGAGGGGAGATGGGATGGGATATTTTGACATACCTGCTGATATTCTCATAGCGAACAAATTGAATTATTGCCATCCCACATGTGACGAGAAACTGTCACACTCACCGACACTTAAATGGCTTCCTAGTGTGTTGTTGTTTGGCCAATAAAAACAGAGATGAAAATGAACTGAAATCTAGAAACGAAAGCTAAAAGGTCGTCTGAAAATATGAACTAATTAGTTTGATTGATCATGATCAGTTTCGGGCTGCAGTTGTTCATTGAAATGATTAGATGAATAGAAAACTAGCGGCGAGTAAACTAGTATAATGATAACATGTTTTGATGAAAGTTCACAGATCTGGAAAAGAAAAAAGAAAAGAAAAATAGAATCTGTCACTAAGTATGATAAGCCAAGTCTAAAATTGGCCCACACACCCAGACGCAATGCTGAGTCGTCGTATGTTACGTATATAAGAAAGATTTCGACCCCATCCGCGCTATCTACAGCCACGCAGTCAAAGAGGGAGAGCTTGCTGTGTTTCTTATGTTTTTGTTTTTAAATTAATTTACTTTTTTCGTATTTTTGTGGACGATTATTTTTCATTTTTTTCAGCGTTTTTTATTTATATTTTTCAGCGCAGTATATTTGCAGTTGCATAAATCTGATTCTCTATTGTTTTTGAAGTAACCAAGTAAGCAACTGTATTATAGAGGGTAAACACATGGCAGCCGACACTAAAAGACCTGTGACCCTGTTTATTGTCGTCGAGGAAAAGCTAAGGAAAGTTTTCGTGAATATCATATGTTTATTGCCATTCAAAGAGAGCGCATTTTATAAGCGATTGTTTGAATTGGTGCCAAAGATGCACTTGATATTACCGCAGAAACTTTAAAAACTTTTAAACTACATTCTCTATCGATAAAGATTCAAAATAATAAGCAAAACACTTTAAAACAACAACTGTTTATATTATCCCCCTGGCAGTTTTGACATTCATTACTATTTAATGATCGAAACTCAAGCCTGTTTTTCTACCAGCGACCAAAACACACGAGGCCTTATTTCACTGTGAAAACGAAAGCACAAACACAAGTATGAGCGCAAGGATCCACATTTTTCCATTTCTTCTTCTTGCGCCGTTATAAGATTCCTGTCAGGATAGTGGTTTGCGGCCCCTTATTACAGCGTATCAAGAAGAGACCATGACGTAATAACCTACTGCTGTTCAGTTTAAGGACGTCCGCGGTTAAATGTACTTGAAATGAATTTTGATATTTTGTCTGGTGCAAATACTTCATAATATCAACAAATTAAGCTAAGCCAAATTAGAGGTCAGCGGTCACTACCCCACCGATTGATAGCAGCTAACTGACTTTATCTGTAATCTTTCTCTTGGCTTTTTAACAATTTGTTTCTGATGGACATAACTTAATGAATAAACAAAGACTTTGCGGTGCCAATAACAAAGTCAGCTCTGTCGTGTTTTGTCGGCCGAGATAAAAAATGTAGCTTTTCGGTGAGAGATTGAAATTAATTTTTTTTGTGTGGATTCTGAGCGGAGACAGGTTCGCTTATCTATCTAGTGATGGTTTATTCTGAGACAATCCTAAATTGTTTAAATCCTAAATCTTAAATTGTTTAAAATATCTATAAACATCGGATGATCTCGTAGCTGAACGGTGGTCCCGTCTCTCCACACTACACTACAATTGAATTGGAGGGACGTAAATGAACCACTGAGGACGTAAACAAACTACTGGCAGTGACAACCCTCAGTGTCTGCTCTCTATAGTTGTCTCGAATAAAAAAAAATAAAAAAACCGAGTCCTCGGCTCATTGTATATTTCGAGCTTACAACAACTTACAACAACAACAAAACGTTTTTAAATTACGATTTTTTTATTATATCTAATTTAATTTCTAGTTGCTTTTAGTCTCCTTTGCAGCCGTATTTTAGACTGACACTAATAATAATAATAATAATAATGATAATAATAGAGTATTTATATAGCGCATCCTGGAACCTCGATGCGCTTTGCAATAAGAAAAGAACTAGAAACTAGTAGATTATTAAAAAATAATAATAATAATAAAAAAATAAAATAAAATAAAAATAATAATAATAACAATAATAATAATAATAATAATAATAATAATAATAATAATAATAATAATAATAATAATAATAATAATAATAATAATAATAATAATAATAATAATAATAATAATAATAACTAAGAACGGCTGCAAAGGAGACTAAGTTGATTTGGGACTAGAGAGGGTTTCTATATTATCTATTTATAATCTCCTTTTAAAATTTTATGTAACTACTTAGCTTATGTAAATATTAGAAAATATTTGTGACGTAATGACTTCCGTTCACAAAAACGTGCGCAGAAAAGATGCGCGCAATGTAAAAGTCATTTTTCAATTGCTAAATTTGTTACTACTGGGCTCTCTGTGTTACTTGTGTTGTTACTGGGATGTTGGTCTCCCTGTGCTCTATCTAGTAAATTACCAAGCTCCATCACAGCAGGGATCCAACATGTTGGTAAATATGGGATTCCTGTGGTAGAAATGTGGCGTGGCTTCGGCCTCATTCTATTTCAGTCATTTTACCACAGGAATTCCATTCCAATTAATCCCCCTCTAGGATTACTACAGGGTACCAATTTTCATTTTTTTTAATACCCTCAGAAAACATTTCAGGCTTCTTGTGCCAACATGTTTCTGTAGATGTTGGGCTCCCTGTGTCTCCATCTCTTGTTGATGTTGGGCTCCCTGTGCCAACATGTCTCTTGTTGATGTTGGGCTCCCTGTGTCTCCATCTCTTGTTGATGTTGGGATACCTGTGCCAACATGTCTTGTTGATGTTGGGATACCTGTATTTTGTTGATGTTGGGCTCTCTGTGTCTTGTTGATGTTGGGCTCCCTGTGTCTTGTCGATGTTGGGCTCCCTATGTCTTGTTGATATTGGGCTCCCTGTGTCTTGTTGATGTTGGTCTCCCTATGTCTTGTTGATGTTGGGCTCCCTGTGTCTTGTTGATATTGGGCTCCCTGTGTCGTGTTGATGTTGGGCTCCCTGTGTTCACGTGGGTAATAAATGATACTGTGGTATCCCTGTGTTCCAACACTTCCACCTGCTAACATCCACTGGTATAAAACAGGTTCCATAAATGTCGCCTCGAATCACAGGTCATCAGCTTTCTATCAACTATAAACCAAAGAGATAAACAACCTGGTCAAAGACAGCGATGGGGAAATACATTCATGGCCTAACTAATACTTGACAACGACGATTGACGATGAACTGATCGAGGTGGGTAAAACCTTTGTCCTTGTACACGATACTACACTGGTTGTAGCGTCAAGGCAAGAACAATGACAAGGAGTTACTACTAACAAATAGACAGCTCTTGTTAATTGGTCTAAAACATGTTTTATTATATGAACTGTCTCAGTTAATGGCCGTCTGACCGTTGTTCCACTATGTACACTAGAACACCGCTACATAGTCCCGAACTGTCAATGGAAGAAACACAAATTATTCCAGATAGCTGGTAGGAGTTCCAGATAACCGAGTACAGTTTACAGCAAACTAGATTGAGGGATTATTGTTTGTAGTTCGAGATATAGCGAGGTTTCCAAGATACAAGCGGTTTTACTATATGTTCACGCTGTACTTAGGCCCCGTCCACACTACTCCGTTTTCGTTTGAAAACGCATCGTTTTTATATTGTTCTCTATCCTCAAGGGAATCGAAAACAATCAGCTCATTACCAGAAACAATAGGAAAACGCAGGTTAGCGTTTTAGTGTAGACGGGGTCTTATTAGCCCTGATAAAAGGCGCACCTATTGTGTTAAAGAACTGTCCAAGTTTGATTAAGTATTTATTGTTACTTAATTAAATATCATTGGTTGTGGTTGTAGTCTCGTCACGGAGGAGGCTACACAACCGGCTGCGAAAGAAGACTAGTGCGTACCAAGCCACTTCTGGTGGAATGCAAATATTTCAAAATCTATGTTGGACTCTGATCATCTTTCTAAAGACAAAACAAAAGTTGCGTGTTTTGGCTGTGTGACTAGAGCTTGAACACTGCTTAGCTTGGCTGATCTCTTCTCCCCATCCCTTGATCCCAGTAGTATAATAAGCATGAAATGAGCCTCTTCTTTGCACTAAAAAATTGACTGATTTCATGCTTACCATACTACTCCTCCCCGTACTCTTACTTGATATTCATCATGAGACAAAGCTTAGGCACAAGCGCAAGCTAAGCACAAGAAGCTCGTGTCGCAACCCTTATTTAATTAGTAGACGTAAGTATATAACTAGTATGTAAATAGCGCTGCGCGGCGGTTCTAAAAATAGGTCGCGTAATAGATGCATGACTCGGACAAGGATCATGCAACTGTAATCGTACTGAAAAGAACACGGAGAAACCTACATTTTATCATGCAAACACTGCTTATTTTCAAAACAATTGTCAGTAAGAAAACAAACTAACAAAATCGGACTGAAGGATATGAAAAATTTGTTTTGTTTGTCTGAGTTGTGACGTCACTAATGCGCTTCGCTATTAGTTCGGGCCAAACACAAGCAGAAGCAGAAGCGCAAGCAGAAGCGCAAGCAGAAGCGCAAGCAGAAGCGCAAGCAGAAGCGCAAGCAGAAGCGCAAGCAGAAGCGCAAGCAGAAGCGCAAGCAGAAGCGCAAGCAGAAGCGCAAGCAGAAGCGCAAGCAGAAGCGCAAGCAGAAGCGCAAGCAGAAGCGCAAGCAGAAGCGCAAGCAGAAGCGCAAGCAGAAGCGCAAGCAGAAGCGCAAGCAGAAGCGCAAGCAGAAGCGCAAGCAGAAGCGCAAGCAGAAAAAATGGAAAAATGTTGATCCTTGCGCTTATGCGTGCGTCGCTAAGTGAAATCCAGGTTACTTTACGAAGCTTGCGTCGTGTGCAAATGGACCGATGCAAGTACAAGAAAATGAAAACATTTTGATAACTGCGCTCACGCTTGTGTTGCTGCTTGCTTCGTTAATCAAAGCCAGGCTTAAACGGTAATCTATAGATAAGTGATATTTGACGCTTCTTTCCTCCAGCACATTGTAACAATGGACCTCGTATATTACAGCGTCTTGGTCGTCCTCGTCCTTGGTGTTTGTGCTGCGGAATTAGAAGATGAACGTAAGTATACCATTTGTATATGTTACACAAATGGTGGGCTAAACTCATGGTAGCAGAACGAAATACAGCAAGGGAAATACATTGAACTATGTCCAAAACTGAAACGACTGTTGGGATCGTTCGTGTTGAGTGCGGAGTCGGAAACGTACCAGCGAAAACCAAAACTTGAAGTCTGAAGCTCGACGACATCGGAATCAAAGATGAAGACTGTTCATTTTACCATAGTCCTTACCTAAATAAGTACCACTTAGATCTACGATTTTTCTGACTTTTCACAACTCCATTCTATGAAGCCTCTGCCTTTGCAATTCGCAACGTAAGACAATCTGGAGAAGAAATTGCACGTGTTACATCCACAACTTTGTGCAACCCGCAACGAAAAAGTTTGTTGCGAGTTGCAAAAACAGTAGCGCCGCCACCTACTTTATGCAACGCTGCGAGCTCAGTTGCAGCGTGTAACACCACATCTTGTCTCTCAATAGCGTTATGTTGCCTCGTGTTACAGGTATCATATATCCTTTGGTTTTGTATCTTGCAGCTAAACAAGTTTGGTCTGAATGTAGCTTAACATGCGGTGGCGGTGTTCAGTACATGCTGAAGGATAAAACAGCCACAAGACTTTGTAATACAATGGGTTGCCCTGGCGATGCTGGCTGTCTCTCCGCGTACCTAAGCTTCGACCATGCACTAGGCAAGACAATCTACGACGAATCCCACAATGGCAACTTAGGAATCATGGTAGGCACCGCCAAAATCGTCGACAAAGGCAAATTTGGAAAAGCACTCAGACTAACAAAGAATGGCAGCGTCTCGTTCGATGTCGTGAATTTCCGTAATCGTCCAAGTTTGGCCATCACTGTTTCGCTGTGGCTCAAGCTTACAGAGACCAAGGGATATCAGGAGATTTTCTATACATGTGGAAAGCCACACCTGTATAATGTGGGAGCGTATCATTTAGGCGTTAACGAAGGGACTGTCAAGTGGTTTTTGAAGGATGAAGAGGGTAGTGAAGTGTTTAGTCTTGGTTCAGGTGAGCACTGTTTTACGATGCAAAACCACGATGTAGTATTGCCGCCAATGGAGCGATTTCAGCATCTCTGCAATTTGCTGCGCGCAATATCACAGAAGTAGTCTGATCACATTGTACTTCAATAAGCTTGGTCGTGACAATGAGGTGGATGCACAATGCAATCTAGGTTCAGTCTCCTGCCGCGTGAGGTTTTCGTGCGCGACCGCTGTAATCTATCGCGGGCGCGTACGAAACCCTCACGGCTGGAGACTGAGCCTAGCTGCAATCATTTTGCCGGGTCTTTAATTTGCCGGTAATATTGCGCGCAGTGTTGCACCTTTGTTTTACTACAATCTTTTACTCGAATCTAAGTCAGTACTACTCACATTATTACTGTACTTTTACACATGGCTTTTATCAGCTGATTGAAACCAAGTTTCTCCCATATAAATTGCCCGCATAATAAGCTTCTTGTAGTCTGATTACTGCGAGTGGGTTACCTGTGTTCAGCTGGGGTTTTTGACCTAGATCGACTTAGTCCCTCTCGCGGTCCAAAACCACAGGTATCCCACTCACTGTAATTTTCACGGATAAACCACTGTAAGTGAGTCTACCAGCTTTACCTTTATATTTCGATCTCTTTGTTTAGAAAAACCCATGAATAAGTCCAAATGGTACCACATAGCAGGCACGTATCGCCTGTCAAGCGGCGAGGCGAAACTGTACATCAACGGAAAAATAAGTAAAGAATCGAAAGCGAAAAAACAAGTGAAAGTGGACGATCAATGGGCATGCGCAGATGTGGGAAGTTCGCAGGACAAAAAGCCTGTAGAGGGATTCCTCGATGAGTTTTATATCTTCAAGTGCGCACTTTTACCTGAGGAAATATCTGAACTTTATAGTAAAAACTCCTTTAAAAAGTTTATTATTCCAAGACCAAACGGCCTTTAACAAGATATTATATATATATATAATTTATGCATATGCTAACATATTATGGACTATCCCTCCCCTTCCCCTCCCCTTCCTAGAGAGGAAATCGTGAAGGAGTGGAGACGCACTTTTATTATTATGATTATAAAAAAAATGACGCGTTAAGACCTAAAGGGATCATGGGTAATATTGGTTGTTTGTTTGTTTTGTACACAAAGAAAGCACAGGCAGCCCAAGCATTTCTCTTGAGTCAAAGATGTTTGTAAGAGCGGAAACATTATTATATTGGGCTCCCTGTTGTTTACGCAAGGAAAACGCAGTGATTGGACGTTTTCGTGCGTGAAACACAGGGAGCCCAATATAATAACGTATTCCGTTCGCTCTACATATACCACAGGAAACCCATCTAAAAAGACTGGCGCATACAAATATATTTATATTTATTAGAATTAGCCTCGTGAGAAGTGCTTGGGCTGCCTGTGGTTTATGCTAATATCATTACGACATAAACGAGATATTTTATATAAACATTCACAGTGCAAGTAGTTTACTTGAGCTACTTAAGGGTTAGAGAATACACGCGAGTACTTTATGGAATTTACAGTACCGAGCAGCAGATACAAGGCCAGGAGGGCGTGGCCCGAGTGCCCCTTCTATCAATGCGAGGAGCTCTAAATCCATAAAAGCACCGAGTGTTTATTCTCTTAGAGTGATGGCACTTAACCCGTGTAACAGATATTAGCCATGTTGGTATTAATAAACTGTAATTCCATTGTTTTCTTTTGTTTTGATTTGACTGTTAATAACTATTAGATTTTGTTTGACGGGTTAAGTGCCATCACTCTATCGTTTTAGAATATAGTCATACTCACGAGATTATTCTTTGGCTGCATGTTTGTCGCTTTCCCAAAGGAATACTGATTTCAAATTAATGCAAAAACGCTCTGCTTGTCACACTGTTTGTGTGTGACTCGGAGCGAAGATGAATAAGCACACTGTGAATCCGAAGAGCTCGAGGCCGTTTTGGAAATGAAGAGCAGCAGACTTCCAAACCAGTTGGAAGGCACGAAATTGAAAAAAGAGAAATAATGGACACCAGAGAAAACACAATCGCAATAATCATGTGGTGACCTTGGACGATGAATATCCGTACGACTACACTTCTTGTCAGTAGAACATGCATGGAGAAACTCGTTTGTGATTTCATTTTGAAGAGTAAGTGACTCGCTACGTAGACGAGCAAGTTTTCTATGACAAGTTTTGCATTGACAAGTTTTATTTGCCCGTCTGTAAAGGAAATCTGCTCGTCTGTAAAGGAAAACTTGACAAGATTTCCTTTACGAGGGTCTGAATGAGGTTAACTGACTACTGACAAACGGCTTTAAAAATAACTGTTAACTGACAAATAAAACTGACAATCGAAGTATCAAACACATTCAATTGTTTAAAACAGGATATGGTCAGTTAATAGTTAACTAACGTTTAACTGACAAGGTAACAAATTAACTGACAAATGACCAAATATTTGACTTACAACTGACATACAGACATCCCTCCCCCCCCTCCCCCCCTCCCCCCCCCCTCCCCCCCCCCCCCCATTCAGACCCTTTACAGACGAGCAACTAAAACTCGTCATAGAAAACTTGCTTGTCTAACCGGCTTTAATGTTTAGTATATTTATGATCTGTATTTCTGTATCAGTATTCATGTTTAAATCTGCTACGAATCCAAATAACTGTCGATTATTTGGATTATGATTAAATATTTGATTAGTACCGTAAACCTCCTAAAATAAGCCCTGGGTATATATTTGCCCAACGTGCCTTTTTTGGTCTCGGAACAATAGAAGAACAGTAAAATCACGTGATAAGGTGCTTATTTTCAGAGGGGCTTATCTTCAGAGGGGCTTATTTTGGAAGTTTACGGTATTTGAAGATTGTATTAGAATGTATTTGTATAATAATAATAATATAATATATATAGTTTAATACATGTTATTAGTAGTCTAGCTCTAAGTCAGTCCTTAGTATTCCCTATATAGAGGGTTTGCACGATCACGTGCCGGCAGCCATGACAGGGGCAGGAACAATAAAATCATTTTACATGAGAAAGAATTCAATTCCTTAGGGGAAAGGTATTCCTTTATCCTGCCCCCTGTCGTGGCTGCCGGCACATGATCGTGCAAACCCTCTATTCTCTACTTTCTCATAGCACATAATGCTTTGCGCCTTGGGAGGTAATACAAAAGAAAATGGTGTTGCATAATTACATGGTTGACAGAAAGCTCCCACTTTCTTTTGTGTTACCTCCCAAGGCGCAAAGCATTATGTGCTATGAGAAAGTAGAGAATACTATACTAGAGTGATGGCACTTAACCCGTGAAACAAAATCTAATAGTTAGTGACTAATAGTCAAATCAAAACAAAAGAAAACAATGGAATTAGTGTCTAGTAATATCTACTTGGTTAATATCTGTTTCACGGGTTAAGTGGCATCACTCTAAGTCTTTGCAGCAAAAGAAAACAAAGAGCCTTATTAGTATTATCTAAATAGGGAATACTAATGACCGAGTTATTTTACTCATTGTAAAGCGCCATTGGGCTATAAGGAAATGGCGCTATATAAATTTTTGATTATTATTATTTATTATTATTATTATGAGATATGGAGCGCGCAAATGCTGGGTTTTGATTGGCGTAAGGAACTTGTGACGTAAGGCATCGTGCTGCCATCGCTCGTGAAAGCCAGGCTACAAAAGCTTTTTAATTCCACTTTATATTCACATTTTCTAATAAAAATAATACTGTTTTGTTCAATTTTCAGCCTTTGACTGTTTATAGACTATTGGAATTTGTTCGCATTATGGGCCATTTTTGCGCATTTCGCATCGGCTATATAATCCCTTGAAAATCGTCATTTTGGGCCATTTTGGATGGCTATAGGCCATTGAAAAACGTCATTTTGCGCATTTTGCATGGGCTATAGGCCATTGAAAATCGGCATTTTGGGCCATTTTTGCGCATTTTGGATGGCTATAGTCCATTGAAAAACGTCATTTTGGATGGCTAGTCCATTGAAAAACGTCATTTTGGATGGCTAGTCCATTGAAAAACGTCATTTTGGGCCATTTTTGCGCATTTTGGATGGCTATAGGCCATTGAAAAACGTCATTTTGAGTCTTAAAAATAAAGATCGCAACACAATGAAAGGTGTTTTTATTGTGCATTCAGTTTTCTTGTTTGTTGTCTTGTCACAATCTACCTGTAGAAACAAATACACAGTATCAGTAAGATCAAACAGGAGAAGAATAAACGCAGCCAATGAAAAAGAAGACAAGAAAGGAAGGAAAAAGAAAACAGAAAGAAGCGGAGTGGGAGGAAATAATGAATGAAATGAAATGAAGAAAGAAAGGTAGGAAGAAAATAGAGAAAGGAAGGTTGTTCAGCGTGAATAAATAAGCTACTGACCAGGTACCGAGTGTTAGCTTTCCCCCGTCAGAGCCTGTAATACATGTGCTGCCATCTTGCCTTTCTTTTTTTTCCTGACACGCTTCTCCTAAAAAGCAATAAAATAGTTTACAGTGTACATGTAGTGTAGACACACAGACAGGCACATACATGTACAGTGTAGACACACAGACAGGCACATATATGTACAGTGTAGACACACAGACAGGCACATACATGTACAGCGTAGACACACAGACAGGCACATATATGTACAGTGTAGACACACAGACAGGCACATACATGTACAGTGTAGACACACAGACAGGCACACACATGTACAGTGTAGACACACAGACAGGCACGTACATGTACAGTGTAGACACAGACAGGCACATACATGTACAGTGTAGACACACAGACAGACACATACATGTACAGTGTAGACACACAGACAGGCACATATATGTACAGTGTAGACACACAGACAGGCACATACATGTATAGTGTAGACACACAGACAGGCACATACACAAGCAATCTACCAAAAGTAGAAGACGTGTAAAGACAAAAACACTTTATACAGACAGACAGACAGACAGATGATAATACACAAGAAAGACACAGTCAGATGGACAGACAGTAAGTAAGCACAGTCACACAGAGACAGACAGACAGAGTATCATCTCTTTACAGATTGTATACAGACAGATAGATAGACGACATACACTACATACGGAAAGCCAGACAGATAGACAGAAACTCAGACAGATGATAATACCCCAGACAGTCATACAGACTCATTGACAGACAGCTGTACATGAAGACAGACAGAGAGTCAGACAGTATTACCTTCTCTTTACTAGATGATATTTTGGTATCAGTTTTTCTTTTCTTCTTCATTACGGATAGTGGGTTTGGTCCTCCCAGTCTCTTTCTTTTCCGTCTTCCTTTTTGTTCACTTTCTGGTAAAGTTCCTTTGAGTTTGTCTATTTGCACCTTTTCATGTGTTGTTGGATTGATTCTGGAATCTTGAACCTGTAGATAAAGGCAAACATCATTACAACGATAACTGATGATAGTGATGATCTTGATGACAATGGGAAAGATGACATCTTGTGGTGATTATATCTGTAGCTATAGCCAAACCTCTACTAACGCCCACCTCCACACAACAGACACCTCCCCACAACAGACACCTCCACACAACAGCCACTGCCCCACAACAGCCACTGCCCCACAACAGACATCTCCCCACAACAGACATCTCCCCAAACCAGACACATCCCCTCAACAGACATGAATTCCCTAGTGAATTGAATGAGAATGAATTCCCAAGGGAATTGAACGATGAATTCCCAAGGAAATTGAACGATGAATTCCCAAGGGAATTGAATGAATTCCCAAGGGAATTGAACACTAATTCCCAAGGGAATTGAATGAATTCCCAAGGGAATTGAATGAATTCCCAAGGGAATTGAACAGCGAATTCCCAAGGGAATTGAATGAATTCCCAAGGGAATTGAACACGAATGAACACTAATTCCCAAGGGAATTGAATGAATTCCCAAGGGAATTGAACAGCGAATTCCCAAGGGAATTGAATGAATTCCCAAGGGAATTGAACACTAATTCCCAAGGAATTGAATGAATTCCCAAGGGAATTGAACAGCGAATTCCCAAGGGAATTGAATGAATTCCCAAGAGAATTGAACACGAATTCCCAAGGGAATTGAACAGCGAATTCCCAAGGGAATTGAATGAATTCCCAAGGGAATTGAATGAATTCCCATGGGAATTGAATGAATTTCCAAGGGAATTGAACACGAATTCCCAAGGGAATTGAACAGCGAATTCCCAAGGGAATTGAATGAATTCCCAAGGGAATTGAACACGAATTCCCAAGGGAATTGAATGAATTCCCAATGGAATTGAACAGCGAATTCCCAAGGGAATTGAATGAATTCCCAATGGAATTGAACAGCGAATTCCCAAGGGAATTGAATGAATTCCCCAAGGGAATTGAATGAATTCCCAAGGGAAATGAATGAATTCCCAAGGGAATTCGTTCAATTCCCTTGGGAATTCATCGTCCAATTCCCTTGGGAATTCCCAAGGGAATTGGACGATGGATTCCCAAGGGAATTGGACGATGAATTCCCAAGGGAATTGAACAGCGAATTCCCAATGGAATTGAATGAATTCCCAAGGAAATTGGACGATGAATTCCCAAGGGAATTGAATGAATTCCCAAGGGAATTGGATGATGAATTCCCAAGGGAATTGAACGAATTCCCAAGGGAATTGAACAGCGAATTCCTCCCACAATCCCACACAACAGACATCTCCCTACAACAGACACCTCCACACAACAGACATCTCCCCACAACAGACACCTCCACACAGCAGACATCTCCCCGTACACAATAGACACCTCCCCACAACAGACAACTCCACCTGCCCACCTGCTATCTTTGCCAAAGATAGTAGGATCTCCGTGATTCGCTGATCATGGTTTTGGACGATCATATGGAAACCAGGCTTAGGCTAAGAACAGACGTCGAATTATTCATGTACCGTTCCTAATTCATATTTAGATCGACCCAAATCAACAGAAGTCCGCCTGTTGATTCAGACGTCGTTCTTAATTAGTCATTCCAATATTCACGCCATTCCATTACACAGGAAGCCCAAGTTTCAGTATCTCAGAAGGTGAGTTTGGACGTGTTTTAGGATGTTTGATCGTCCTTTGAACTTGACCCTCTGAAGGGGACAATTTCATTATATTCCCGACAATTTCTAATTTTCGATATACATTCTTTTATAATCGCCACCACATTTAAGCGTATGCGCCTGTGTTTTCCGGAAATAAACGCTGGAATGCGATAATCTGGAGCTTTCTGAATAATAAATCATGTGTGAAAGTACATGAAAAGAACGGCGTCTGAATCAAATGCTGTCCTGCAGCCGCACTTACAACTCACGGATACATTTGAATACATTATAATAACTTATGCATTTGGAACGGCCCTTGGACAGCACGCCATTTGTCTCGGACTCGACCCCATAGACGTATTATTCCAGCTTACCTAGGCGTGCGGTACGCCTGAGCCGTTCCAAATTAAATAGACCGTTCCAATTCGAACCAGACGCCGTTCTTTTCATGTACTTTATTGCAACAATTAGGAATGGTACATGAATAATTCAACATCTGTTCTTAGCCTTAAGGCTTGATACAATGTAAGTACATGTACATCACAGATTCAAGCTTACTTCTTGTGCTGTTTTACTGGATAGTGCTGATGGTTTCTCAAGGACCATACAATTATGATTTAGATACATGACAGGTACACCTGAAATAATAAAATGAAAGTTACGAGTTTAACCACTATAGTCCCTATCAGTCTCTACTAGTTTAACTGTTAGTCCCTATCAGTCTCTACTAGTTTAACCGCTAGTTCCTATTAGTCTCTACTAGTTTAACCGCTAGTCCCTATCAGTCTCTACTAGTTTAACCACTAGTCCCTATCAGTCTCTACTAGCTTAACCGCTAGTCCCTATCAGTCTCTACTAGCTTAACCGCTAGTCCCTATCAGTCTCTACTAGTTTAACCGCTAGTCCCTATCAGTCTCTACTAGTTTAACCACTAGTCCCTCTATCAGTCTCTACTAGTTTAACCGCTAGTCCCTATCAGTCTCTACTAGTTTAACCACTAGTCCCTATCAGTCTCTACTAGCTTAACCGCTAGTCCCTATCAGTCTCTACTAGCTTAACCGCTAGTCCCTATCAGTCTCTACTAGTTTAACCGCTAGTCCCTATCAGTCTCTACTAGTTTAACCACTAGTCCCTCTATCAGTCTCTACTAGTTTAACCACTAGTCCCTATCAGTCTCTACTAGTTTAACCACTAGTCCCTATCAGTCTCTACTAGTTTAACCACTAGTCCCTATCAGTCTCTACTAGTTTAACCGCTAGTCCCTATCAGTCTCTACTAGTTTAACCACTAGTCCCTATCAGTCTCTACTAGTTTAACCACTAGTCCCTATCAGTCTCTACTAGTTTAACCACTAGTCCCTATCAGTCTCTACTAGTTTAACCACTAGTCCCTATCAGTCTCTACTAGTTTAACCGCTAGTCCCTATCAGTCTCTACTAGTTTAACCACTAGTCCCTATCAGTCTCTACTAGTTTAACCACTAGTCCCTATCAGTCTCTACTAGTTTAACCACTAGTCCCTATCAGTCTCTACTAGTTTAACCACTAGTCCCTATCAGTCTCTACTAGTTTAACCACTAGTCCCTATCAGTCTCTACTAGTTTAACCACTAGTCCCTATCAGTCTCTACTAGTTTAACCACTAGTCCCTATCAGTCTCTACTAGTTTAACCACTAGTCCCTATCAGTCTCTACTAGTTTAACCACTAGTCCTTACGCTTCTGTTTTCAGCGGGCAGAACAGGAAGTTATGGCCCGCTAATTGACCAATAAGAGCGTGCGTAGTATAATAAACATGAATACATGTACATATTACTGTATATAATCTGCACAATATAAATTCTTATGTGTTATTCTTATATTATTATTATTATGTGTACAGCGATTTGCAAAAATTCTGTAAAATTTAATATATCGATATATCGATATATAGTAATTTGCATAATCCTAATTCTTTGTTTTTAGCTATTATTAAACCTGAATCTAAACCCAAGTAACCTTTGTAGTATGTATGTGAAAAAACAATTGAAACAAATGAACTTTAGAGGGCTTATTCAGCCATTTTATGATGAAAATTACCCACAATGCACCCGATATATTTATATATCGATCGATATTGATTTTTACAGATTTTTGCAAATCGCTGTATATGTACATGTATGTTCATTTCTAGTCAAACTAACCTGGTATGGTTTTTAAGTGTGTTTGAAGTTCTCTGTCTTGAGTTGCAACAAAATATCTGTTTGGATTATTTGTTCCTGGGGAAAAGAAACCATAATTTTATATATGTATGTACATGAATGTTGCAATGAGTTTATTTTATCCCATAATCACAAAGGTTTCTGGGTACATGTATGTTATGCAGTATGTATTTTAAGTCATCAGTTGCTTGAGTTGTAACATCAAGACTGCCTATTGACAGTCTAGATTACCATAATTATACTGATTAAAGATTAAATGATAAAGATGGCAGAGTCTGAGCAAACAAAGTAATAAAACACAGGCCTTGATGTATCACAGTTCTACGTATTTTTAGGTAAAAAAGGTATGGCTTATACACAAGTATTACAGTGTACAAGTATGTAGTTCAATACTGTACCTATTATATTCTTTATACATTCTGTCGCAGGTACTGCATTTTTCTTATGACCACATTTTCTGACTTGAAATCTCTTCGCAATAAAAGTAGCGCCACTGAGTGCAGGTCCAAGTACTTTCCCTTCTTCTATGATACAGTTTGTAGTGACTATATGTGTGTTAGGGGCTGATATAATCATGTATACATGGTGGTATATGTATAGCTACATCAACATATGATTATAAAATATTGGTCTTATACTATCACATATAATAAAAGGAAAGCATTTCATATATGTAATCATTACAGGGGTGGATCCAAGGGGGGGCATGGGGGGCCGGTCCCCCCCCCCCCCCCCCCCCCACTTCGAGTTGGGCCTGATACATATTTGCCCCCGTTTCCCCACCATTTGATGCCCAGAATGCATGGAAATTGCATTTTTGAGCTTCTAGATTTCAAAATTTTCTGGGGGGGAGGGGCATGCCCTCACACCCCCGTAGAGAAGGGGCCTTACGGCCCCTTAGTGGTGCACCCCCCTTTCAAAATCTCTAGATCCACCCCTGCATTATCACCACCACCACCAGAGTCATTTTCGTATGAGTGGGAAGTAGTTATGGTACGGTTCGTGCCGTGACCGTGCCGTGGCCAAGCATTCTGATTGGTTGAGCAATGATTTTTCGTGTTGTAATTGGTTGGATAGGATGTCTTAGATTCCATACCGTGAAGGTAACTTTGTGTCATAGGTTTCCCACGCATACGAAAACGGCTCTATCAAATTGGTCTAACACTATCACTACTATACATGTAATCTCTATCATCAGCATTATCAATGTTGTCTAGTAATACTATGACGTATCATCTCTATCATCACCATGGATGCTACTTGTCAAATACTGTATGTTGGATACAATGTCCATGTCATATTCAAAACGTATTTACTCGTCCCTATCAGAATCATATCTTTGATCACTAAAACATCAATCATTCTTACCACCTTTGTTGCTACAGTATATGTATATCATCATCATATACATCACCATCATCATTAATCTGAATTTTAATCGGCAATGCTTGAATAATGAATAGCTTGAATACCACACCCACCACCCATGTATTAGCATCAAGGATCTATTAACACTAGTTTGTAAGGATACCTAGTTGTACTTGAGCATCAAAATATTTGGGTATTTGTTCTTTGAGTAAAACTTTTCCTTGAAGGGCCGCGTTACAAAACGTCAAATCAACTGAAATAAAAGTCAGCAAAGCAGTCATTAACAATCAGACTGATTCCAATAAGTCGCAAGATTAGACGAAGAGCGAACAGACCGACAAATATGAGTTTAAACTGGATTTAGCGTGAATTCAAACAGTTAGGTTTAAAACATGTAAACCGTTACATGTAAGACACCTTTCTAGATGAAAATCCCAACCAAACTCGACAAAACTCAACCACATTACACTCCAACATCTATACTTACTCAACACTTGATAGGGCTCGAATATTCCAAAGGAATTCTTGTAGAAATTGATAATTTTCTTCGCGCCTTTGAACCGCTTCACCTTCATTTTGAACTTTGTTGGAAATCCGCTGTCCTCAAAGAAACGTGGATTCGCTTATTCATAAAACCGCTGGATTAAGTTTCGTGGGCGCACTGGTATAAGAAGCATTGATCACGTGGTTTGGTTCTCTTCGAGCGGCGTGGAACGAACATGGCGGGCAGTAGTTTCTTTGTGTTGCTTTTGGGTCTTTTTAGCCTACTTCTTGTATCAGGTAAGGCTTCGATTAAACCTGGATGCGTTATTTATACGCGGTATTTGTATAGAGTGAGAAAATTCTTCGTATTCTTGCGTGCGATTCTTTGTAAATCCGATACGGCTTTTTGGCTTTGTTTGATGACGAGCCACGATGTAAAATAGTTCAACTTTGTTAGCTATCTAAGGTCGTTATATAACTACTACAGTACTCGTGCTAGCGCCGGTAGACCCTTAGTTAGATCAACAAATTATAATAATTTGATGAATAATGATGAATATTTTAATATTTCAAAATGAAACTGAATTTGTTTGAGACTTGAGTTCAGCTAAGAAATGTTAGTGAACGTTATAGTCTATTACAATAAATGGTGTACAAGACGCTACCTACTTTCGCCGTGTTTTAGTTCAATTAGAACATGTGCTAGAATGGTAGCAATAGAAACTGTGGCCTTCAATCAAGGACTTTGTGTCATATGGAGTCCAAGATTGAAGGTCACTTACAGATGTTGGAGATTAGATGAAGTTGCTTGAGACTCCAACTGAAAATCATTACAAATTTCCACTTGGGTATTTGCCGTATATATTTGTCTTGAAACAAGGTCATAAACATCTTACATTTTACTATGTAAAGTGCCAAATTTCATCCGTCTTTCCATGCTATCTCACTTTTCTCTTCCATTCATTTGCATCTCATCATCTGCCTTCAAATGGCATAACATACAGACCTTCATGTAAACAGACTTACAACTCAGCTGAGATGTTACCCAAGGGACACAACCATTTGTTTTTGTTTTAGAGAAACTGAAAGGTTGAACAAATATTTTTCAATTTCAGGTGAAACCTGCGTAGGCCCCAAAGCCACTTCAGAAGTCTACACTTCAGATAATATTTTTATGTCAACTGAGACTGTTTTTCTCACACAGTTTTCCCTTAAATGTGAAAATAATGTTAAGGTATGGTACAAAGTGTGTATGCGTAAATGATTTCATTAAAAGTTAATTTTTAATTGTGGAATGATGAACACTTCTCGCTTTCAATGATCACTGCGTGATTATATCATCCTCTAAGAAGTTCTGACCCAAATCATTTTCCAATACATGTAGATATAGTTTATACTTTGTTATCATTGTTAATCCCATGATAAACTTTTTCCACCTCTGTATTTATGTAGGATGTAAATCTATATGCGGAGGTCAATGGCAATGTCATGCCAGTCACAAGATCTGTTGATAACACCATGTACCAGGTAAATCCAGATCTTGATTTAATGCAATAATTCTACAACAACAGAATACTTTACACTGGAATGATGAACTACAATCGCTACCATGACAACATGTGATTAGACATATCCTCTAAGAAGTTCTGACCAGTTTTTACTTTCTGTGTTTTTTTTTACACAGTGTTAGTTTCATTCTACACACATACTGTATTATGTGGATACTATTACAGAACTCTGACACGTTGTTTCACCAGGTTAGTTGGTCCATGGACCACACGAAGGCTACAGCAGGAGTGTACAAGGTTCACTTTATGGATGAGGAAGGATATTCGAACTTCAGAAAGGTAAGACGACTCCTTCACCCTCCGAGGGGTGTCGATTACACATGACTGCAAGGTGGTCATGAGCACCAGACTTTAACCTGATAAAATAGACTCTGAACCCATCAATCAATTTTGTAAGACTAGCCATTATTGTGACTACATGTATCTACCACCCCTACTGTGGCAAATAGATGGAGCTGTTTTGTTTGGACAATGAACTGAGACAAATATCTGTACACGTGTTTGTATGTAACCAAATGCCAGTGTGAAATGATGAAGACCTTATAATCTGTCAATCCAATGATACGACAGTGATTAGAACCATTAATAAACATATCTGACTACATCTGGCTTTGTTTGTGCTTGGTTATTTTATAATCACTTTATATCTTCAAAGCTAATTACTGAATATTGATATGCACTAGGCTCAAAGAAGCGGTGGATCTACTGATATTAAACCCCTGTTTACCATTGAAGTCAATCACAAAGTAAGTTTTCTAGATCTGCGAACACTGCCCAAGCTTAGAGACAGTTGAATGTACATTTATTGTATAGACACAAGTGTTTTACTGGAAAATATCTCACTTGTGAAATTTGTACGAAACTAAATCTGGGACCCCTGTGGCTTATTTTCCATATCTTTTTCACTAGTGAGGATATCAATGATGTATACACTCTTGTCTGCAGTCGCTGCACTCATTCGTAAAATATTGGTTTCAGCCACTCTAAGATAAAATTCATATATTCGCACAACTGTGTAATAGTCTGAGTGTATATTTTAACATGTTGGTTGTTGTTTTCTAGGGTGCTGGCCGTGAAGGATTGTGGGTTCAGACAGAATTCCTTGCTGTTGTTGCTGCACTACTTATATGGTGGAGTGCCAATAATGTCAAGAGCAAACTCCAAGATTCTTAATTCCCATAATTTTGTTTACCACCTACTTTTAAAGTACGAATTTATTGTATTTAACATCAAAATTGAAATAAAAAATGCTTTTTACTGTACCTTTCTAAATGAGAATTGAAATGAATTTGAAGTTTTCTCATTCTTTTTCCCATCCTCTTCTATCTTTCCATCTTGTACTCATTTTCACTGGCTCTTTACCTGTACTTAAGACTACATGTCTTATGATACTAAAACGGGAGCCTAGAGTAATATCACTGTGTATAAGTTGCCCTTCTATATAATGATTCACTATAGAAAGACTCATTTCACAGTTACATTTAAACTAGTTACAATAATTATCTCCTTTGAGACCATCTGTCTCAATCTCATTGCGAAGGAATCTTGTAAAGTTTTCCCTGTCTTCTAGTTGTGTTGCAAATACTGTAGGCTGAGAATCAAACTTGTTGCTTATTGTTGTTCAAAGAGTGTATAGCGCTAACCACCAGACAATCCTTATCCAGTGGATAAGTTGATGCTATTATCTAATAGTGTGATCCACCCGGAACAACTGGGACTAGATTATTGTCATTCATTCCTGTCTGCTTTTAGCTTCGTCATACAATATTCATATTAGCTAAAAGGAGTCGTGAAGGAGATAAGACATATCTGGTATTGCTTGACATAGGTTTAATTGTGGTGTTTATTATTAGTACATGTATATCACTAGTATGTACAATGAATTTGAATTGATTGAATAAAGTTCTCTTTTGAAATAAATCGTGTCGTGGATTTTTGGATCAATTTTGATATAAAATTTGTAATTAATAATTTCAAAAATTGCTTTGTATTACCGGTATATAAAATAACAAAATAAGGCTAACAATTTGGTCACTGTTTCACAGGCAAACGTTATCTGAGTGCATACAGGCTTTGAATCTGAGCACTTACATGTAGTTTTATACAGTCAACTCTAGGGAAAGACGCCAGACACCTTTTGCCTACAACCATTGCATACAACTAGCTTACAACATGACTTAGGAATCATAGATAAGTGGCAGGGTTGATTTAGATGACACAACTCATGTTGTAAGCATGGCGTGAGCTAGTTGTATGCGATGGTTGTAGGCAAAAGTTGTACCATGTAAATCGGCCAGGACACTTTGGTCCCTGCTGTACTGTTTTACTATAAATTCATTCTCTAAGATAGACACCTTGCTAAGCCGGACAGTAAAATTCCATCCTGTTGAGTGTCTGGGTTGACTGTATTGTGATTGGTACATGCTTGTGTATAAGAGTATGATAAAATTGAATTTTGATAATCATAATTTCTGTGCATTAAAATCGGTTATAGCTCTTCCTTTGGTGGATCTTGCTGTGGTTTCTTGTCGGCATTTATCATCAAATGATAAAAATAATTAATTGTTTGTTCGTAATTCTTGACAGAAATGCGTTCATTAAAGCCATGAATTCTCTTCAGATCAGCACCATTAAGTACCGAGGGATAAAATCTATAAATCGAGGGTGTTAAATCCAGGTAGTGCTTGGTATCTGTACCTGCTACCATTAGACTTGGTGCTACACCTACTTCTGGGAAGACTTGACGAATACTCTCAGATACAACCTACATTTGTACATGTAAAGTATTGCCTAGAGTTAGCAGACAGCACAGGGGGCTCTTTCAGGGGAGTGAGCATTGTGGGAGAGGGTGAACTTTCCTTCCCTTTTTTCTTCCTTGCCATGTAACACTTCTAAAGTTGTTACATGATGTGATTTTTCTTCAAAGTTGAGTTTGCATTGATATCTGACAGCACAAGGGGCTCTTTCAGGGGAGGGCAAAAGATAGAACTTTCCTTCCTTTTTCTCCTTTCCATGTAACACTTCTAAAGATGTTGTTACATGAGGCGATAATTTTTCTTCAAACTTTTTCAGCAAAATACTGCAAGCTGCAAAGGGGGTGTTGCGTGTTGCAACTGATCTTGCAGTTTAAAAAAAAGAACATGTAGAAGGTTGGTCTACTTTTCTTGCAACTCACAACACATTTCATGGACAATCTTTTTGAGAATGATCGTGGGTGTATACAGTAATCAACATATCCAACATATTTTACCTGGTAGCCAAACACATCTTTATCCCATCGTGACACCGGCGATGGTAGTTCAAGTGTAGCAACACTTAACTTTACTCTGTTGTCATTGATACATTTCCTATCGTGTTCAAGTATCTGTTCAATGTAAAATGGACACAAAAAATTACATTTGTTCAATTTTGCACCATAGGAGTAACAATGAATAATGAACCAATCAGTGGTTTCCACAAGAGGGCGACATCCGGGCTGACCAGGAGGATTGTAATCAGGGTGGAATATAGGCTTCATGATTTTCCCCAGGGGTCGGGGAATATTCTAAGTCCCCTGGTTCACACTGATAGGTGTATATACTATAGACATGTACATGTACCCTGCCAGTAAAGGTGTTTTCCAGAAATTTCCCTACTACTCGTAGAGGGTAAGGAAATGTGATCTGTTTGCAGCATAACAGTGTATATGTACATTAATACCTCATCTACTGTATTTCCTGGGTGTATCCTGTGATTGACTCTGGCTGTGGCAGTAGGAGCAATAACATTATCCTAGAACACAAAGGTCAAGGTCAGCCTGTAACTCCTGCTGGGAGTCCTTTACTCTATTGAAAAACCCTGCGGGAATGGACCAATAAAGTATGCATGTATGCATAAAGGGGACATGGATCCAATCTCTCCAGGTTAATAGTCCCACAGGAAAACCCTGCAGGGAATGAACCAATAAAGTATGTATGTATGCATAAAGGGGACATGGATCCAATCTCTCCAGGTTAATAGTCCCACAGGAAAACCCTGCAGGGAATGGACAATAAAGTATAAATGCATAGAGGGGACGATACATCTCTCCAGGTTAATAGTCCCACAGGATTTTTAAACCAAACAGGATAAAAGAGAGGGTGGTCATTACATGATACAAGAATGGGCTTCCTGTGTTGGGGAACGGATGCTAAGGAGACTGTTATGAGGTAAGCAGTAGTTAATACCAGTTCACCTCTAAGCCACCAAATAGTACATGTATCTATTGAATAAATAATATTATTGTAAGTTGTCTTATATTGTACCTTTACTCCAGCATTGAAGCGAGTGACAGCTGTAGTTGTGCGTAGTAGTGCATTAGTGGATGGTTGCCTTGACACTATACTGGAATAAGAAATGAGTTGTGAGGATGTGATGATGATGCAGGTGGTGGTGATGATGAAGGTGGTGGTGGTGATGATGACAGAGGGTGAGGATGAGGTAGTGACATGGTGGTGATGATGATGATGGATGTGCAGGTGGTGGATGGTGGGTGGAGGTGGTGATGGATGTGCAGGTAGTGACATGGTGGTGATGATGATGGTGGAAGTGGTGATGGATGGCAGGTGATGGTGGTGATGGATGGATGTGCAGGTAGTGACATGGTGGTGATGATGATGATGGTGGTGGAGGTGATGGATGTGCAGGTGGTGATGATGATGATGTGGTGGAGGTGGTGATGGATGTGCAGGTAGTGACATGGTGGTGGTGGTGGATGTGATGATGACATGGTGGTGATGATGATGGTGGTGATGGATGTGCAGGTAGTGGTGACATGGTGGTGAGGTGGTGATGATGGTGGTGATGATGGGTGGTGGAGTGCAGGTAGTGGTGGTGATGATGATGGATGTGTGCAGGTAGTGACATGGTGGTGATGGTGGTGGTGGTGGTGATGGATGTGCAGGTAGTGACATGGTGGTGATGATGATGATGGTGGTGGAGGTGGTGATGGATGTGCAGGTAGTGACATGGTGGTGATGATGATGGTGGTGGTGGAGGTGGTGATGGATGTGCAGTGATGGATGTGCAGGTAGTGACATGTGTGGTGATGATGATGATGATGGTGGTGGAGGTGGTGATGGATGTGCAGGTAGTGACATGGTGGTGATGATGATGATGGTGGTGGAGGTGGTGATGGATGTGCAGGTAGTGACATGGTGGTGATGATGATGATGGTGGTGTGCAAGTGGTGATGGATGGATGTGCAGGTAGTGACATGGTGGTGATGATGGTGGTGGAGGTGATGATGGTGGTGGAGGGTGGTGATGGAATCTATAGTATTTGTGCATTTACCTGATAAAATGATGAGATATTGGAAAAGATATTTGAAGAGCCACAGGTTTGCTAGGATTATTCGGACAGGAAGATTCACCTTAAAAAGAAAATGTTTGTATTGGTTTCTAGAAGTACCGGTATTCTGGACATACAATGTACACCACACCATAAGTCTCCCTGTATGGGTTTGATTCCTATCAGGGACTCTGATTTCTGAGCGTGATTCTGAGCTGCTAAAAATATGAGATTTTCTGGTTAATCAGCTGCCTCACCTTTGGAGCTACCTGTTCAAATAATGCATAAACTGGCCCATTATAGTCTAATATGGCAGGTACTGGACATGACTCAAGCCTGAAAAAAAAGACCAGAATTTAAACACTTGTTAGACATATTGTTAGACATTTTTGTGACGTCACACTTTGGTACTCTATAAAGGTGGTCACAATTTTGAGTATTGAACAGTAACATGGTGAATTTATATTGAACTTTTTTGGAGGAAAAGGAGGGGAAAGAGGAGAAGAGGAGAAGGGGAGGGGAACCGTTGTGGTATTCTTGAACTTAACAGTGTGGAAGTCCAAGCGATGATCAGTAATTACCTTGATATTGCATTAGCCAAGATACCTATAGTCGTTTGCTTAGGTGGCATAGATGAATGCCCCCCTGCTGTAGTCACACTAAGTTCCACAACTAAATAACCCTTCTCTGCAACACCAATTCTAGAAGACAAGACACAATACTCACTGGAATGGATTGACACTTCAAAACTACACATACAGTCATTCTCAAAAAGGTTGTCCAGATGTAAAGACTACAATATTACAATAAAGTCACGTGATTCATTATGTTTTCAATTTCTGCACGCGGAACTGCGAGTTGATACCAGCGTCATCACATTCATTTCTCACAATGCCGTGTAGTTTTGCATCTCAAATTGAAATTCCACGTGAGGAAATTGAATACATAATGAATCACATGACTTTATTGTAGTATTTATGTACATGTAGTGTATGCATTCCTCTACAATAGATGCCCCTCTGAGTTAGACACCCCTCTGAGCTAGACACCCCTCTGAGCTAGACACCATTCTGAGCTAGACACCCCACTGAGCTAGACACCCCTCTGAGCTAGACACCCTTCTGAGCTAGACACCCCACTAAGCTAGAAACCCCTCTGAGCTAGACACTCCTCTGAGCTAGACACCCCTCTGAGCTAGACACCCCTCTGAGCTAGACACCCCTCTGAGAGCTAGACACCCCTCTGAGCTAGACTAGAGCTAGACCCCCTCTGAGCTAGACACCCCTCTGAGCTAGACACCCCTCTGAGCTAGACACCCCATTGAGCTAGACACCCCTCTGAGCTAGACACCCCTCTGAGCTAGACACTCCTCTGAGCTAGACACCCCTCTGAGCTAGACACCCCTCTGAGCTAGACACCCCTCTGAGCTAGACACCCCAATTGAGCTAGACACCCCTCTGAGCTAGACACCCCTCTGAGCTAGACACTCCTCTGAGCTAGACACCCCTCTGAGCTAGACACTCCTCTGAGCTAGACACCCCTCTGAGTTAGACACCCCTCTAAGCTAGAAACCCCTCTGAGCTAGACACCCATCTGAGCTAGACACCCCTCTGAACTATACACCCCTCTGAGCTAGACACCCCTCTGAGCTACACACCCCTCTGAGCTAGACACTCCTCTGAATTAGACACCCCTCTGAGCTAGACACCCCTCTGAACTAGACACCCCACTGAGTTAGACACCCCTCTGAGCTAGACACCCCTCTGAGCTAGACACCCCTCTGAGCTACACACCCCTCTGAGCTAGACACTCCTCTGAATTAGACACCCCTCTGAGCTAGACACCCCTCTGAACTACATGTATACACCCCTCTGAGCTAGACACTCCTCTGAATTAGACACCCCTCTGAGCTAGACACCCCTCTGAACTACATGTATACACCCCTCTGAGCTAGACACCCCTATGAGCTAGACGCCCCTCTGAGCTAGACACCCCTCTGAGCTAGACACCCCTCGAGCTAGACACCATCCAACACTCCCCACAAAAATCAAACAACAAGCAACTCCTCTGATTGCTATACTTACAAAGCATAAGGTATGTCAACTCCTGGAAAGACACCCTCCACTATAACAGTTCCTTCATCAATGATAAACTCTAGTTGTACTTTTCGTGACCTCAGAACTTTTGCAATCTCTTTAGCACCATCAATTCCATGTACCTTAAGTTGATACGTGATGATATTCAATTAAAAGTTCAGACTGCAACATTGCGTGCAATTTTGTTTCAGCGTGTCTACAAACAACATTGCTCGCAATGAGGGTTGATCACGTAATTTCAAAACTTATAGGAGACATAGGACAAACAAATGATTATCATAGCTGGAAAGAGCTCGTTGAAATTAGTAAAAATGTGAAGTTTGGAAAAGATCGCTTCACAAATTGCGAAGATATGAATTTTCAAAAATCGAAATTTTGTATGAAAACCTTTGTTGGAGGCAAGACTTGCCTACCAGCGTAAATTTCCAAAGGTTTTCATATAAAATTTCGATTTTTGAAAATTCATATCTTCGCAATTTGTGAAGCGATCTTTTCCAAACTTCACATTTCTACTAATTTCAACGAGCTCTTTCCAGCTATGATAATCATATTTTTGTCCTATGAGTTTTGAAATTACATGATAAACCCTCATTGACTAGCATGCGGTCACAATGCAATTTGTTGCTTGCAATGTTGCATCCTCGGCAACCCAGGGGCTGTGGGAGGAGGGGAGGGGAGTTGGGGAGGCAGAAAAGGGAAGGGGGAAAAACAGCCCCTGGGGACATACTCTTACAGAACAAGTTCCAGAGAAGGTTAATGGGATTAAATTAATGGGATTACATTAATGGGATGAAATTAATGGGATTACATTAATGGGATGAAATTAATGGGATTACATTAATGGGATGAAATTAATGGGATGAAATTAATGGGATGAAATTAATGGGATGAAATTAATGGGATGAAATTAATGGGATGAAATTAATGGGATTAAATGGTTTAACAATCTATTAACAAAAACTTGTTTATACATGAATAAAAACTCCATATCAATCTATCAAACCACCATGATAGAATAAGCTACGGGTGTTACCTCCTCGTCATGCCCATATGCAAAATAGATTCCTCTATTGGGTTTGAAATCTCTTTGAAGCAAAAACTGGAGAGCCTCAATAGAGCCCTATGGAAGAGATTCAGAGTTAATCATAATAATTAACATTTATGTACACGTAATGTATGTCACTAACTACAGAGCAGGGCCGTAGCCGCCAGTACGGTTGACCGGACCACTTTTCGAATAAAACAGTTTCAATTGATTTACATTTTTAATTTTCGGATATTTTTTATGAAAAACAAAGTTTGAAAACCGGACCACTCATAAACTGACCAGACTACTCAAAAACTGGCAGCTACTGCCCTGCAGAGTACTGTACATGTATCATCATCATCAGCACTTGTCATTAAAATTTGAAGCACAAATGTAGGCAGATGGTCTGGAGTAAATAGTCATAACAATTAGTCCTGTTTACATGAGAGAGAGATAACCCTAGCAGTAGGGACAATTCTATTGTTTTATCAACCACAGGGAATATGCGAACAATAAAGTTGACCCTAGTGCTAGGGTTATCTCTCTCATGTAAACAGGGCCTAAAAAGCTTCAAATAAACATATAAAAACTGACATAAGTAGGCATCACAGATTGTGAAAGCAGCTGCCGTGTTGCCATATTCTAAATAACTTTTTCCAATAAATATTATGCAATATTGGTCATGATAAAATGTTACAAAGTGAGCTAGAGCATTGAATATGTGTGTAGGGTGGGGCATATATGTGTAGGAAGGAGGGTGTTGCATCTTTCTTTGATAAATACTGTCATCAAATGATGTGCAAAATGGGCAAGTAGTTCAATAATATATTGTAGTCAAGGTCAGTGTGAGTGACATGTGATCAAAACCCAAATTCTCTTTTGAAATTCAAAGAAACTCGAGGAGAATTTAGATTTTGATCAGAGATCAGTAAATTATGTTAAAATCCTGATCGGATTGTTTGTTAAACCTACCATGACCCCGTTTTTAGCATCAAGAGTACCCCTGCCATAAATGTACCCATCTTTTATACGCCCCTCAAATGGGGGTACTTCCCATGAGTCATTGCTGGCAGGTACAACATCTAAATGACCAGCCACCATGTAAGGCTTTAGCGATGGGTCTCTACCCTGTACATGGATCAAGAAACTGTATTTTCCAATAATTTCGTATTTCACTAAAGGGTGGTTAAATATATATGCATATTCTGGAATCAAAAAGAAATAGCATCAGTTATCAATCATGTTAAAAATATTCATCAGTGAATGCTGTTTGACATCATCACTGAAAGCCCTCTGCCCAACCAATTTTCATGGCATTTTGTAAAAGTAATTGTGAGGGATGAAGAGACATTGATCAATCCTTTTACCCCATTCCGCCATCCGCTTGACCCATATAAGTGGTGGGCTGTACACAGCACAGGGGCAGGGGGACAGTTAGCAAGGTGAAAAATATACCAAAAAATGTACTATGAACTGTACTATTTTTATTATTTTTTTGCTGTTAAAAATACAATCATACTGCCCCCCCCCCCCCCCCCCCCCCTCTCCCCCCTTGAAATTTGGGTTATGTACAGCCCTGTAACACCAAAAGGTACCAGAATCTCAACTTTATGGGTGTGGCAACAAATAATTTTTACCCCTAAAATGTACAAATTATTCTAAATGAAAATTTAGTTCCGACAAGTAGGCCATAATTTTATTTACAGGCAAATATCCTAAAAAGTAAACAACCTAAACAGTTTGATTCCCAAAAGTATGACGACCCCCTCCCCTCCCCCCCCCCCCCCCCCCCCCTTGGTGTTACAAACGGGTTGAGGCACGACATGTAGATAATATTTTCTTTCAAAGTTCTATATAGTTATAATGTAAGCTTATATCTCATGCAATGCTGATAAGCCATCAACAACATTTAGACTATTTTGATTGGTTTTGAGATGTCTCCGTATGTTCCTTTGGTTCCGTGTTTCAAAGATGTTGGATATTAAATAGACAAAACAAACATTATTCAACAGTTGACTGAAGTCATCTACAAAATTACATTGTAAGCTTACATTTATTAATAAAGTTAATCATCTAAAAGTTTGTATAAGCTTACTGTATAGCTAGAACACCAATTATTTTAACAACCACACAAGTAGCACAGTCACTTCAATCAATTCTTACCTTTTAATAGAAAGAGTTGAAACTTTAAAAGTTCTTGTTCGTCGTAAACTCCCCGCTCTTTAGACACGGTTTTAAACCGCAAAGCTTGGCTGAATCGTGCAAGGATTGCATCGTCTGCAGTAATATAATCCTCATCACTAGACTTACACGGCTTGTCGGCAGCTTTGTGGAAGGAAAATTGAATAGTTCTAGCAATGACAATGATACAAATCGCCAGCAAACAAGCCGCTAAAAGGTGTAGAATTCGAGGCGCCATTTCTTTGTCTATCAGTTTGGGACAAAAGTTGCTATGGAGTCGCGCGAGGACTGGGGACTACTCACCCCCTGAGGGCAAAAAGCGCGTTGTTTTGAAGTTTGGTGGGCTTATTTATTCAACACACGTGGATTTTTAATAAAGTACTTTGATTACAACTCTTTGATAATGTTTACAAGGACGCTGACTCGCTGGATCAGTTTATCTATGTATATCTACAATGTTCAGGTGCACGCTCTGTTACCCAGCTCTCGGTAGGGGGGGGGGGGAATTGTGCTGCTCTCACTTTCTTATAGCCATTTTCTCTTGTTATAGCGTAACATAAGCAAACTTATTTAGGGCAGTATTCACTAATAGAAAATTCTATCAGCTAAGTCTAAGTATTAGAAGTACATAATTCACTTACTAAATTGATGTGAAACAAGCTCAAACTCTCATCGCTTTGCTCTCTCGAATTCAAATCTGGCCGCCATATTATTTTCGTCCCAGTGCCTCGCGTGAGCTCTCCTACTCCCCCAAAATACCACAATAGACCGCAGTCGTAAAAATATGAAATTCATGAATCATAATGCTTTCTAAAGTCCCAGAGGAGATCTTTAGATAGACTTGAGTCTGATTGGATCGAATATTTCCCAGAGGATTCAGGACCAATGTATTAGCATGACAATGACACTTCGCCGAATAGACTACCTCAATTTGACATTTATATTTTATGTGTCTAGATAGAGCAATGGTCTAATAGAGGATATCCAAAAGTTTCTGGCTTAGGGGCCGGATATCCCCTCCCTCCCTGGCCTTTTGGTTATGACTTAGTTTTATATAGCATCGGGATAGCGCGGGTGGGGCCGAAATCTTCACCCTATACGTAAGCCGATTCGATGTCTCAGCTTCTCAGAATGTCTCGGGAGAATCGTCCCATTTTTTGCTTTTCTATTTAATTTTTTCTTTTTCATTGACCGGGGGGTGCCACGTTACTAATGATTCAGCATAGATCCGAAGGTCGTGGGTTCGACCCTCGTACCGTGGGAGACTTTCAAATTTCTTTTTTTCTTCTTTGATTTTTTCTTTCATTTTGCATTTTAGTTCATGAAATTCGATTTTATAAACATTTTGTGACTTTTTTCTAAAAAGAATCCATTAATTATTTTTACTTTAGGAATCTTAGCTTCCAGCAACACTATTAAATAATGGGATTCCTGTGTCGAAAGAAAGGGCATGCTCGAGGATCCAGCGGTTTTTGCCCGGCGCTCCGAAGAAACGGCCTGGTGACTTCGGAGCGCCGGACAAAAAACGCTGGATCCTCGAGCATGAAGAAAGTCAAGAGATGATTTTTGAGGTTTTTAGCAATTTTCTAGACCTAAACGCGTCGTAGAAAATTTTGATCACATAAAAGGAGTTTCCATGGAAATCTTGCCAGTTCTAAAACATCGAGGGCTCAAGTTCTTACCACGGAGGCCTATTCATTAAGCGGGACTGACGTGGCAGAGACCCTTCTTCTGAAAGAATCCAGGGATGAGATGTGATTTCACGAGGATGAATATCGCCAAAGCTGCTTGCAGATTTTCAAAATGGCAGATTCAGGAGTGAGATTGCGTCTCTGGCCTATCTGTAGTGGATTCCAGGACCAACTAGGGCAGTTTTGGCGACTTCCAAATTGTGAAGAATGCAACCGGTGCAATATTTTGCCTGTAGGTCAGTCGGGGTCGCAAGACTTAAAAAAAAACACATCAAATTTAGGGGAAATACTGCCTGTAGCGCACGTGTAGTTCCGTGATTACCCATAATATGGAAGAAAGGAAGAAAGGAATTAAGGAAGGAAGAAAGGAAGGGAAGAAAGGAAGGAAGGAAGGAAGGAAGGAAGAAAGGAATGGAGAAAGGAAGAAAGGAATTAAGGAAGGAAGAAAGGAAGGGAAGGAAGAAAAGAAGGAAGAAAGAAAGGAAGGAGGAAGGAAGAAAGGAAGGGAGAAAGGGAGAAAGGAAGAAAGAAACGAAGGAAGAAAGGAGGAAAGGAAGAAAGGAAGGAAGAAAGTAAGAAAGCAAGCCGAATAGATGGAATTAAAAAAGAAACGGCAAGTATGGAATTAAAGGTGCGGTAATACAAGCAACAAAATCGTGCAACTTGTCGCGCAACATTGTTCAGATTGTTGCGTTGCAAGTTGCAGAGCAATGTTTCTCGTATTACCATCGTTCGCGCAACTTGTCGCGCAACAAATTAAAGTTTCGGTGTTGCAGGCTGCAAAACTTTGTTGCATGAAGTCAGTAGAAAGAGCTTCTACTTTGCGCAACAAAGTTTTAATTGCAACCTGCAACACGAAAACGTGTTGTGCGACAAGTTGCGCGAACGGTGGTAATACGAGAAACATTGCTCTGCAACTTGCAACGCAACAATGTTGCGCGACAAGTTGCACGATTTTGTTGCCCGTATTACTGCACCTTGAGGGAGGGACGTGTTCGTGATTGAACATGTGTTAATGTAAATATTGTATTTTATATAATTAGTAATCAGTTCATTAACTCCATACACATTTTATTATCTTTTAAAAAATCCAACTGTTTACTTAATTTGTATTTCATATTTATAATACATTCAAATATTATATTTAATTTTGGTATTTTTACACACCATGCTTGGTATACATAGAGCATCTCTAACAGTGACGTTGTAATGCACTTATTATGAAAACTGGTCCAAATTATCTACAAATATGATGCAATATTATGCGCAACATTGCGTCAAGGGCATGATTGCAGGGCCTCCACATGCAGCCCAACCATTACTTCTGAGGCTACTTATAGTTAATAAAAAAAGATACTTTTATGCGTGTCTTTTTGTGGGTTTCCTGTGGTAGAGCGCGCGCAATACGTATTGTTGGGTTCCCTGTGCGCGTCCCATAAGATGCGCCCGCAGAAATGCGGTAGTTTCTATAAGCAGCCTCAGAAGCAATGGTGGGCTGCCTGTGAGCCTCTGTAACCTATACACGTAATATTACAGGAGTCGGATCGCTTTGTACATCGAAAGTGAGCTGTGATCAATTTAGAAATCAAAGAGCTCAAGGAATTTCGTGTTTGATCTGAGATCACTTGTACATTACAAAGTAATTTGTCGCTTGGTAATAGTTAGTAATGTAGTTCGTAGGGTTTCGTCAAGCGTAAACTGAGACTCGGCTCTCCGAGATTTCCGAGTCTTTTTACGCTTGACGAAACCTTACGAACTACTTCACTTGTTCATCATTCCTGAACGGTCTCGTTCAGCTGCAGAAGTGGGCGCGTGCTGCAATCATATTGCCGGCAATATTGCGCACACTTGAACGTAAGTTATTTAAGCCACACATCATTGGCTTCTCAAACACTGTAAGGGAAGAAAAGGAATATAGAAAGCAATGGAAAGGAGTCACCATGGGTGAGGGATGCCGGTACCTTCATGTAAAGATGAAGGAACTTTCACTGCTCAGATCCTAGCTTGTAAACAGGTGCTCAAAGGGGAGGGAAAAGAGGAGATTATTTATCAACACCTTCCCACTTTCTCCTCCATGTTCCTCTTCCCTGTAGCGCCTATTCACAAGCTACTCAGTGTCGGGATACTTAGTGGGAACTAGCCGGGTGGTAAGGTCCATTAAACATTCTCTCGTCCGCTAAATCTGGTTTCTCCACCATACGGAGGAATTCCATTAGATGGAGAACCCGGGTAGGGGCCTACTGGCCAAGAACGCGTGCATTGTTGGTTGATTATTATACACGATATAATTACAGTTTAAAACTATTAAAAATATATCTATTTATCAATATTACGTTCGGACTACATCGCGCATTTTTAAACTTCAGAATTCCACCGTAAAGTTCATCTATAAATTTTACAAATATACGTACGTCAGTGTGAAGACTGAGAAATTATCGAGGCCTCGTACCCAGATCCCGGCCATCTCGCAAGAGAGAAGATAAATGAACTGGGGACGAGGATGGGGACGGTCTGTAGCATCTAACTTATCTTCATTACTGATATTATGACAGGAGCCATGTATTTAATTTTCGTTTCCTTATCAATGAGAATTATGAATGCGGCAGGTTTTTTTTAGCTTTTGGCTTTAAAATGAGGTTGTTCGCAGGCCGAGTTACTTGTATCGTAGACTGCGTAACTCAAATAACGTGAACTGAACGTATACATTGTATATGAACGAATGAAATCATGAACGAACGAACAAAATTAATTAAAAAAACCCGTCATCTTCGAATAAACAAATAAACAAACGCAGACAGACAGCAGACAGATGGACAGACAGACAGGTGGACAGACAGACAGGTGGACAGACAGACAGATGGACAGACAGAGAGGTGGACAGACAGATGGACAGACAGACAGATAGATGGACAGACAGACAGGTGGACAGACAGACAGACAGGTGGACAGACAGATAGATGGACAGACAAACAGATGGACAGACAGACAGATGCACAGACAGACAGACAAACAGATGGACAGACAGACGGAAGAACACAAGGTTTTTTCGCGGTTTGTGCTATATTTTGCTATTATTTAAGTCCAACCTTGGGAATTCTTATCATTTCCAGTAAAATAGCTATAACTATATTGCAAATATATCCTAACTACTATTAATATTAATTAATTACATCTTCACTGTAACCCCTACGAGTTAAAATTGGTTTGGGCTTCCTGTGTCGACGTGTCTGTGTTCTCATCTTCAGTATCCTTTTGGGATTCCTGTGTCGTGACATCATTGTCAGTATCTAAGGTAACGGTTGCTATGGAGCTAGCCCGTTGGTCGTTATTAGTATCTGTTGGCTCATTGTTCTCTACCTGGGTGTGAGGCAGTGGGGTCTCTTCGTTCTTTGAGCATTTTTCTAATTGTTTGGACAAGCTATCGATGTCCTATTAAATGGAAAACAAGAGCGTTAAGGTACAGACACACGGCGCAACATCGCAATATTACTGACAAGAAGGGCTATGGGGTGGGTGCAGAATAATGACTGAAAACAATAAATGATGATGATGAAAATGCTGATGATGGGAATGATGGTGAATATGATGATGAATATATGCTGATGAAAATGCTGATGAGAATGATGGATGATGATGATGATGAAAATGCTGATGAGAATGATGGTGATAATGATGAAAATGCTGAGAATGATGGTGATGATGATGAAAATGCTGAGAATGATGGTGATGATGATGAAAATGCTGAGAATGATGATGAAAATGCTGATGAGAATGCTGATGAGAATGATGGTGATGATGAAAATGCTGATGAGAATGGTGATGATGATGAAAATGCTGATGAGAATGATGGTGATGATGATGAAAATGCTGATGAGAATGATGGTGATGATGATGAAAATGCTGATGAGAATGATGGTGATGATGAAAATGCTGATGAGAATGATGGTGATGATGATGATGAAAATGCTGAGAATGATGGTGATGATGATGAAAATGCTGAGATGGTGATGATGATGATGAAAATGTGATGGTGATGATGATGATGAAAATGTGATGGTGATGATGATGATGAAAATGATGAGATGGTGATGATGATGAAAATGCTGATGAGAATGATGGCGATGATGATGAGAATGACGAAATGACGATGATGAAAATGATGATCTTGACAATGATGTTGATAATGATGACGTTGATGATAATATTGAAAATAAAGACCTACTTCCTGTAACTGAACGTTCTTCATCAGCGTCTCTTCTAACATCATTTGTAATTTCTTGGTGTCTGTTTTAGTTCTACCGATATTCAAACTGGATTTCATTTTCTCTTTAAACGATGAGATGGATGGTGACTTTGGAGAGTCATTAATAGGACCTACAATGAATAATTCAGAAAACGTAGATTTGCGTTTACTTTGTTCGCGTTCGATTTTCAGATCGTTAAATTTTCTAGCCTGAATCTCAGATGTTCCGCCCAACTTGCTCTCCCTGTCACTCGGTCGCCGAGTTTCAGGAAGAGTGAGCCGGGAACGCCCCCCCCCCCCCCCCCCCACCAACCTAAGTTACCGTACCTTGATTTGCGTCGATGTGCGACTATCTGTGGTATATTGTTAAGTAGTTGAAAGTTGCCTAACGCGGGCTTCCTGTGCTTTTTCTAGTCACTCACCTATTTTGGTTTTCATAGCGTATGTTTGAATGATATTAGACTTCTGCATTAGATCATCAGCCAGCGCACCCCCCGTATCCTCAAGATGTCGAACCTAACATCGTTAATATAGTAAACCATTAGCCTGTGAACAGTGAAGGGAGAGGGGAGGGGAGAAGAAAGCAAGGGATCGGTCTTCCTCTCCCCCTCCCTGAAAGGTTATCTGTGGTGAAGAAGTACAGTGGAACCTCGACATAACGATGTGCCAAGGGACTGACCAAATTAGATTGTTATATCGGGATATCGTTATAGTGAATTGCCCTATACCATTATGACGTAACGGCTTATTTATGAGGGGGACAGAATCGTGAAGAACAATAGAAATTTGAACTAAATCTGCTCTGCTGAAGTTCGCTTGATTTCAAATTGGCTAGTTTCCAGATATTATGTTCATCGATACTTTTCCCACAATATTTACTGTGTTTGGTGACTTTTATCGCTTTCAGACCGTCTGTAAAATACATTTATTTGGGAAATCCTTTGTGTTGTTGCTGTTTTGTCCCCCTCTAGCGACCATGATCCTTAGCGTTTAAACAATAGATTGTTTTGATGTGACGTCATAGTGGTATAGGGCAATTCCCGATATAACGATTTTTCGGGAAAAGAGCCAAAAATATCGTTATATCGGGGTATTGTTACTAATTGATTTTTCATGTAGTGTCCGTTGTGCCTTATAGCTGTACCGGCGATGTAATCCCTATCGTAACAAACTGTTAACAGACACGTTACAGTCCTGCAATGAGAACTAAAGGATTAAAGTATTGTCATATATTTCAAGTGTTAAGCCTCCTTTTTCATCGCGCGATGATTTATTTTATCGTTATATCAGGATAAATTTTACGTTTGGGCTGCCAGATTGTGATCGTTATATCGGGAATATCGTTATATCGAGTATCGTTACATCGGAGTTTTTCTCCATACATTTACTGTAACATTTGCCGGGCTGTCAAATATTGATCGTTATACCGGGAACATCGTTATATCGAGTATCGTTACATCGGAGTTTTTCTCCATACATTTACTGTAACATTTGCCGGGCTGTCAAATATTGATCGTTATACCGGGAACATCGTTATATCGAGTATCGTTATAACGAGGTTCCATTGTATGAGCTATCAGGATATGAGAGGGGGAGGGGAGGGAGAATCAAGGGAAGGAGTTGTCACGCAATGCTCTCTGTTGTGCGATGAGCAAAAAAACGGAGACTTTGTTCCATGTAATGACGTCATAATTCTTACCTTTTCTTCAAGCAGCCATTTTTCTTGCTGTACGTCAGCGAGTCGCTCGATGAGATCTGTCGTGTCTTCGCTTAGAAGGCCTGCTATCGAGGACGATGGGCTTGGAGGCTGAGACGGTAAGGTTGACTAAGACATGCGTTTAGGGAATTATGAATGAATGAATGAATGAATAAACGAATGAATAAATGAACAAACAAATGAATGAATGAACAAACAAATGAGCGAATGAATGAATGAACGAATGAACAAACAAATGAATGAATGAACAAACAAATGAACGAATGAATGAATGAATGAATGAATGAACAAACAAATGAATGAATGAACAAACAAATGAACGAAAGAATGAATGAATGAACAAATGAATGAATGAACAAACAAATGAACGGATAAATGAATGAACGAATGAACAAATGAATAAAGAAATGACTGAGGAATGTATAAAGAAAATAAATTAACAGAACAACAGAAAGAGAGAGCGAAAGAGAAAAGTCCAGTCAATGAAAAACTGAATGAATGAACGGATGAATGAATAAATAAATGACGAACAAACGAATGAATGAACAAACGAGCGGACGACTGATGGATGTATAAGGAGAATACATAACAGAACAACAGAAAGAGAGAGTGACGAAAGAGAAAGGTCTAGTCAATGAAAAACTGAATGAATGAACGGATGAGTGAATAAACAAATGACGAACAACCGAATGAATGAACGAACAAACGAACGAACGGATGACTGATGGATGTATAAGGAGAATAAATTAACAGAACAACAGAAAGAGAGAGCGAAAGAGAAAAGTCCAGTCAATGAAAAATTGAATGAATGAACGGATGAGTGAATAGAAAAAATAATAAATAAATGAATGAACGAACGAACGACTGAATGAACGACTACATGAATAGTCTCCCTCGCAGCCGTGTTTAGTGTGGTACGTCATGCTCCCCACACGGCTGCGAGGGAGACTACTGCATGAACGGCTGATAAACGTATTCACGGTGAATAAATGAACACAAATAGAACAAGAAAGAGCGAACAAAAAGAAATGAATGAAGGAAGTGAAACCAAACTCACTCGTATGTCAGGACTGTCGATATCACTTCTGTTGGGGCTGAGTATTGAAGAATCACTGAAATAATGATAAATCGATGTTGATAGTGGAACTATGTTGTGTTTCGGGATTCCTGTGTTCGTCCACCACAGGAAACCCAATCTTTCAAATGTGACTCTAACATCCTGTAAATGTTGTATTTCATTTCAGACAAAATGGGTTCCACTGTACTATAATTGGTTACGTGATGATTACATACCCGCTATTTTGTCGCTGATGCTGTCCTGGAGAGCTAAATAGTTCGTCAAAGTCTAAAACCAAAATATTCTCATTATTATTGCCATCATCATCATTGTCATCATCATCTAAATTATCATCTTTACCATCACCATCACATCTCTTCACAATCATCTATAATGCACAATCACCATACCATCAATGGATCAATGCTAAGCCCGAGGGGAAGGGGGTGGGGTCAAGGGGTGGTGATTTTGACATTTTCCATAAAACAATACGGCATAAGACTAGTTGAAAAGTAGAAGAACGTCAAATATCCCCAACTATGTCAAAATATCTAATGCTGGGGAGGCCTTGTCTGTCAGATCCCCCTTGACCCCCACCCCCCTTGAGATTAACATTGATAGGTGCATAACTATAACAATTTGATCACTATCACCATCATCATATTTATCATCACCATCATCATATTTATCATCACCATCATCATATTTATCATCACCATCATCATATTTGTCATCACCATCATCATATTTATCATCACCATCATCATATTTGTCATCATTATTGTAGCACAAAAACAACATTAACAATTCTCTTTGTCACTTGTGTGCTTACATTGTAACTACATGCAGCACGTACACACTGTCAGAAACCTTACTTTGTTTGGCTCTGTTTTCTGATAAAGCTTCTTGAAGTTTTAGCTGCAACTGATCAGCTCTTTTACGTTCTAATCTGTATTGTCGTTTGAGGTCCTTCACCTGTTCAAAGATTAATATGATTGCATTGCACATCTGTAATTCTGATAATGAAGCTGATACAACTTGATGTCAGGATGATAGTGATATTAATGCTGCTGATGCTACTGCTAATGATGATGATAATAATGATGATGATGATGATGGTGATGATAATGATGATGATGATAATGATGGTGATGATAATGATGATAGCACTTGATGATTGTAGATGGAGCACAATGATAGTGATATTAATGCTGCTGATGCTACTGCTAATGATGATGATAATAATGATGATGATGATAATGGTGATGATAATGATGATAGCACTTGATGATTGTAGATGGAGCACAATGATAGTGATATTAATGCTGCTGATGCTACTGCTAATGATGATGATAATAATGATGATGATGATGATGATGGTGATGATAATGATGATGATGATAATGATGGTGATGATAATGATGATAGCACTTGATGATTGTAGATGGAGCACAATGATAGTGATATTAATGCTGCTGATGCTACTGCTAATGATGATGATAATAATGATGATGATGATAATGATGGTGATGATAATGATAATGATGATGATGATAATGATGGTGATGATAATGATGATGATGATAGCACTTGATGATTGTAGATGGAGCACAATGATAGTGATATTAATGCTGCGGAAGCTACTGCTAATGATGATGATAATAATGATGATGATAATAATGATGATGATGACAATGATGATAAAGGCGAGAATGACGCACATGGTGAAAGTACTAATGGGAGACCTTTCAAGTGTAAGCTCCCTTACCAGTTGGTCTCCTTTCTTCCCTGCTATTCTATTCTCTACTTGTTTATCCTTCAATTCTTGTGTTAGCTGCGCAATCTGCTGATCATTTGCTTCAATTTCTTTGCTGTGTTGCTCTGCTTCTTGTTCCATCTTGTTATTGACCTCCTCAATTTGTGATGTCATTTCCTACAAGCATCGTACACAAAGGAGAGATACATGTAAGCTACATGTAGGGCCTCATGTGTGCTGTTGTCTACAGAAAGAAGGTTTTTGTCGATTGGGTTACCTGTGTTCAGGGTGACCGAGAGGGATTAAGTCGAGGGAGGCCAATCCCTCTCGGTCACCCTGAACACAGGTAACCCATTTCCAAGAATAAAACGTACCTCAAGCTGCTTTTCTTTTCCCTCGTTAAATGTTGTCATGTCTTGGTTGTGCTTTTCAATCAAATCTTCAGTGATTTTCTTGTTCTGCTCTCTTTCAGTGTTAGCTGTTTCCTGACATAACGAACAAATTCTTACATCTGTTTACACACGAAAATCTAAATCCACCTTCACAAGACGATCCTCTACTAGTGATAATGTAACTTGATATAGTAATAATGCCAATAATATTAGTATATTACACACGCTTTGATTGGCCAAGGGCCGTGTGTTGTTAGAGTACAGAGTTGGACACACAGATGACGTCACAAAATAAAAAATATATTAATATAATATTTATTTATATAAAACAAATAGATTCACTTTATTTACCATGCTTCTGTATCGATGCCAAAGAAGATGTCAAAATGTGGTAAGAATAACAGTTACATCACAAGATTATTTTTTTTGTTCTCATCACATTTTACATTGTGATCTATTATAATAATCATCTGTGCATCTATATAGAGCGTTATTTCAGAAAAAACCAATAGCACAGCGCTTAACAATAATAATATAAACTAATATCTATAAAATATAAAATTAAATGTACAAAAATATTATTACTTCTGTTCTGGTTAACGTTCTTTCAAACCAACTACACTTCTCTTCAGAGGCCTGCAATCTGGTCTTCATGTCGGTTAACTTCTGTTGGAGGTCTTCCACTTCTTTACGTAGTTTCTAAGAGTTTGATAAAACAATGTCTTATTCAAGATGCGTATTTCCTATTTTGAGATGATTTCTCTCATTTTTTAAATATCCCATTTTCCACATTTTCCCACTTACTTTTTCTCCCGTTAGTTGTTCTGTTAACTCGATCAGAGTTTTCTGGAAATATCACACAACATATAAATAGATCATGATATTCATGGACAATACTAGTGACATAATGAATGATACCCCTTATTTAGAGAATTGATTGATTGAGGGAAGCAGTGTTCTGAACAGGAAATGGTTCCCAGTCCCTAGAATGGAGCATTTTCTTCCACATACCTTGTGCTCTTCATGTATTTTCTCTACTTGTTCTCGATGAAGCCTATCGACATATTGTCGTTCAATCGCCATCTGGTCCAATGCACTTTTGCGCTTCTCAGCAAGCTGTCAAGAATAAGAACTACATTGATGAATGCAACAATCATTGTCTGGTTTATCAATAGCCTACATGTACAATACATCCTGATAACTCTCGTAAAGTCCTGATGATTGTCCGGATGTGACATAGGTTATCAGTATGATCTTCTGATCTGCTGCTAATATAATCATTGTGATGTCAATCAATGACAGTAAGTCTGTCAGAATACAACATCCATTGCTTATATGTATATGAAATATAAATAAGTTCCAAAAGACTGCACACTAACTCAAAGTATTATTATTATTATTATTTAGTATTGCACTGATGCAGCATCACTATCATCACCACCATCATCAGCAGTATTATCATCATCACCATCCAACATCATCATCACCATCATCAGCAGGTATCATCATCATCATCCATCATCATAATCACCATCACCATAATCACCATCATCATTGATCATCATCACAGCATCCATCATCATCATTTCTAGTATCATCATCCATCATCATCATCATCACCATCATCAGCAGTATCATCATCATCCATCATCATAATCACCATCATCATCATCATCATCATCATCATCATCAGTATCATCATCATCATCCATCATCAGCAGTATCATCATCATCATCCATCATCATAATCACCATCATCATCACAGCATCCATCATCATCATTCTAAATCATCATCCATCATCACCATCACCATCATCACAGCATCCCAAATTCAAATGCACTGATCCAATGCAACATGTGCAAGACATAACCTGTACAATGTAGAGTATTACCTTTGATGTTTCATCATATGATGCTACAAGTTTGTTCCTCTCTTCTGTCAGATACTGAACTTGTTCATTTAGTCCATCTATTTCTGTCTGTTGCTCCTATAAACAACATTATAAATATACTGGAACTTTATTCTTAGGTAAAAGTGTACTAGATAGAAAAGGGAAGAGAGAAATGGGAAGAGAGAAAAGATGCTGAACTTGTTCATTTAGTCCATCTATTTCAGTCTGTTGCTCCTATAAACAACATTATAAATATACTGTAACTTTATTCTTTGGTAAAAGTGTGCTATGACTAAAGACAGAGAGTCGCATGCCGAGGAGACTACCTGTTATTACCCCCCTCTTCAAGGTACAAGAGAATTATTAATAACACTACCAACAACCTTACCTTAGACTGCTCTCTCAGTTCATCAGCTGTTGAATTTACTTCTAAATATCTTGTCTCACTTGACTGAAGCTTCTCTTCCAGTCTGGATATTAAATCCTAACATGTAATTGAAACATACATGATCAAGCATTCTAGAATAAAACACTACATAATATTATTTATTTATTTATAATTAATCTCATTTCGTTACCGCTGCTTCTTCAGTTTCCTGGACATTCATTAAAAGTTTCTAAAGGAGAAAAGAAAAAAACAATGACACTTTAGAACATTGAAATACAGTTGAACACATCCTTAGCACTATGGGAAAGTGTTAAGTTTTGGCCCAAACAGCTCAGTCATATTCTCTTGACGTTATTACTGAAACCCCAATAATACGGCAATATTTTAATGACCCAATGGTCAGATTACTGGGGTTCACTGTGGTATATATCATTAATAATTATTACCCATCCAGGTATATATCATTAATAATTATTACCCATCCAGGTATATATCATTAATAATTATTACCCATCCAGGTATATATCATTAATAATTATTACCCATCCAGGTATATATCAATAATAATTATTACCCATCCAGGTATATATCAATAATAATTATTACCCATCCAGGTATATATCATTAATAATTATTACCCATCCAGGTATATATCATTAATAATTATTACCCATCCAGGTATATATCATTAATAATTATTACCCATCCAGGTATATATCATTAATAATTATTACCCATCCAGGTATATATCAATAATAATTATTACCCATCCAGGTATATATCATTAATAATTATTACCCATCCAGGTATATATCATTAATAATTATTACCCATCCAGGTATATATCATTAATAATTATTACCCATCCAGGTATATATCATTAATAATTATTACCCATCCAGGTATATATCATTAATAATTATTACCCATCCATGTATATATCAATAATAATTATTACCCATCCAGGTATATATCAATAATAATTATTACCCATCCATGTATACACTCAATTGCAGAAAGGTTGTAGTATACATTTATACAAATATCTGATGAGATACAAGATATCTAATGAGATACAAAGTGCAACACATCGCTTATTTTCTTCTAATATATCAGAATCATCAATTTTAGATTAGGTATCGCATCCAACAAGGACAACACAATAGTTTTCAGCACTATTTTGTGGCTTAAACAGTTGTATTTTAGCATGTCTAACATTTTGCATCTCATTAGATATTTATATATTTGTATAAATGTATACTACAACGTTTCTGCAATTGAGTGTATATCATTAATAATTATTACCCATCCAGGTATATGTCATTAATAATTATTACCCATCCAGGTACATATCAATAATAATTATTACCCATCCAGGTATATATCATTTTGAAAATCGAAAATTTTCAAAGCTTAAACTTTGAGACAAATATTACTTAGAAATACGAAATATCTATAGGAAGCTAGAGAAAACTTTAATTTGCTGTATTTAGGTTGAATGTTAACCGAATTTCTGGCGTTTCAATCGTTGAGCACACCACAGGAAGCCCACATTTCAATGATCGTTTTTACCTACTTCTAGATTTCTGTTTGTAACAGAATTCAGACCATAGATAGCTCTAGAGATGTAATATACTTGAGTGAAGAAATAGTTTCAGATTTTCACAAATTGAGTGGGAAAATCGACTTTGAATGTCATCCTTTTGGCGGGTTACCTGTGGTGTCGCGCATACCACAGGAAGCCCAAAATCCGAAGACAGAATCATAACACCAAGACATTATTACCCATCCAGGTATATATCATTAATAATTATTACCCATCCAGGTATATATCATTAATAATTATTACCCATCCAGGTATATATCAATAATAATTATTACCCATCCAGGTATATATCAATAATAATTATTACACATCCATGTATATATCATTAATAATTATTACCCATCCAGGTATATATCATTAATAATTATTACCCATCCAGGTATATATCATTAATAATTATTACCCATCCAGGTATATATCAATAATAATTATTACCCATCCAGGTATATATCATTAATAATTATTACCCATCCAGGTATATATCATTTAATAATTATTACCCATCCAGGTATATATCATTAATAATTATTACCCATCCAGGTATATATCATTAATAATTATTACCCATCCAGGTATATATCATTAATAATTATTACACATCCATGTATATATCATTAATAATTATTACCCAACGTTGTATTTTAGCATGTCTAACATTTTGCATCTCATTAGATATTTATCATATTTTATAAATGTTACTACAACGTTTCTGAATTGAGTGTATCAATCATTAATAATTATTACCATCCCGAGGTATATGTCATTAATAAGTATTACCCATCCAGTACTATCAATTAATAATTATTACCCATCCAGGTATATATTCATTAATAATTATTGAAAATCGAAAATTTATCAAAGCTTTAAACTTTGAGACAAATATTACTTAGAAATACGAAATATCTATAGGAAGCTAGAGAAAACTTTAATTTGCTGTTTTTAGGTTGAAATGTTAACCGAATTTCTGGCGTTTCAAGCCAGGTATATATCATTAAAATAATAATTATTACCCATCCAGGTATATATCATTAATAATTATTACCCATCCAGGTATATATCAATAATAATTATTACCCATCCAGGTATATATCATTAATAATTATTACCCATCCAGGTATATATCAATAATAATTATTACCCATCCAGGTATATATCATTAATAATAACCTTGCTAAGCACATCCATCTCTTTAGACATTGCATCCTTCTCTAGTCTGGAAATAATGAATCAATGGTAAAGTTAAGATTTCTTTTCATAATGCTTACTGAGAGGGAGAGGAGGGAAGAAGAGAGAAAAGGGCAGAGGGCAGATGGAAGAGGGAAGAGGGAAGAGGGAAGAGAGAAAAGGGAAGAGAGAAAAGTGTACTTAGGAGTTTCACAATACAGTTTGTATGCAGATGGTCCTATCGGCATTAATGCAAAAGCCACTGCAGATGTTCTCTACTTCAGTAGACGTTTACTCAGTAAAGTTGCAAAAACACATGTTGTCACATGTCGTAACTCTTGATACCTTGTTTGCATCACAAGTTGTTCATTTTCTTCAGCATTTGTTGAAGCCTAAAAGAAAAAATGAAGACTATTATAATTGTTATCATCATCATCATACAGAAATTGACAAAATTACTGTGTCCTACCTTGCTTTGTTGGTTGGCGATAGAATTTTGTAGATCTTTTATTGTTTGACTGCTTTCTTCTTGAAGTTCAAAGTATCTCTGTAACGTAACAACAGTGAGTTGATGAAAACTGCATGTTTTCTCAGTAATGACAGAGTGTACACGTCACTGTACCTGGTTACATATTCCCAATTCTTCTTGTAGTTTTGTTATCTGTTCGGAAAGAATCTAAGAGAAAAGAGAAACATATTATTATTATTCATCTCACACAGTATTACCACTAGTATTGAGTAAGGAGGCTCTAGCTAAAAGTTAAAGTGCATATATGACACAATTTTTTTTACTTCATTTTATAACATAGATTAGTGATGGAAATAATAATATCACAAAGAATTTTTGATTAAATTATTGCTTTTAGAGATATTTGTGAAAAACATGTTGCGAAGTGTGACGTCACGTTGTTTGAATTGATAGTACTCTGGTTTCATTGAAATCATGGCAAATATCGATCCCTTTTTGTGCTAGAAAACGAAAAGAACAACAAACAATTTGAAGTAGATTAAAAGTACAGATATAATACTTTAAACACCAAAAAAGTTAGAAGCTTTACCTGTTTATGCTTTTGTCTTATGGTCGGACAAAAGTATGACTATTTTGGTTAATTTTGAGGCTCTTCAAACAAAGTGACGTCATAACAGCTGATGTATTTTTCGAAAATATCTTTCAAAGCAATCATTTCACAGAAAATTGATTATGTTTTCTTTGATACTACCAATAATCTGCATAATTGAGGCCAATAAAATTTCTCATGTCATATGCACTTTAAGTGATTCAACTAGCATCAAAACAGCAAGACAGTGTTCAGAGTAGCTGGTCAAATTTGCTGGTTGCAGTTTATTCTGCCAACCATGCACACATTATGCATTGTTATTCAACTTAGGAGTACATACAGCTGATATATAGTAAGGTCTTACCCTGATTTCGTTATCTTTCTTGCTTCTCAGGTCATCTATTGATTTTCTGAAAAAGACAGAATAAGAAATATTTTTTTTTAAACAGAAACTATTATTTCTTCAAGTTTTTCATGAAACAAGAGCAACTCACTTGCTGACTGAGTAGGAGTTTTCTTTTTCTTGCTGCAGTTGAAGGTAGCTGAAACAAAAAATAACTAAATAAGTTGACTGTTTTATAATTATTATCATATTATGAGTATTTTGTACATGTACAAACCAACACTCATCTAAAGAAGTGGACACTGCTATAAGCAGGACACAATCAGACAATCTACAAACCTTTCTTGTTTCTTTTTTAGCTTGTCTGTTAGCTAAGAAATAACGACACATGTTGAGCAAATGAATTTGCACATTTACTACATGTACCTTCTCAAGATAAAAGTTGTGACTGGCAAGCTTGCAATAGACTTCCATCGATAATAAACATCTTGATGTAGATGTCGCGAGTCTAATTGCAAACAACCAGATGTAACTTTCATCTGGGTGGTAGTGTAGTAATGCAAATGACTGTACACATGCAGCAGCATTTATAAGATTAAAGTACATAAATGTAGCTTATCCATAGATAAGTTCATTGAGATGGGAGTATATAAAGATGCAAAGATCAAGACTGTCTTTGACAATGTAAATGCATGCACATCTAGCTAACCTTTGCAATCTCATCGCTTTGTTGTGATATTTCTCTCTGACTGCTTTCCTAGAGATGGATGGATGAATGAATGGATGAACAAATGAATGAAAGAATGAATAAGATGAATAAATGAATACACATAACCAAGTATGACTAATATCTGACTTTTATCAAGTAGTTGTGAATATTCAGAGGTTGAAATAACATTTCATAAACATAATAAAGTACCTATTTACGTAGACAAAAACCTTTAATACTACAAAAGGTTTACCTCTCTTTGCTGTTGTTGTTCTTGTAGAAGATGTTTTTCTTCTAATTCTGTATCCAAACGTAACTGTAGCCCTTCATTATAACAAACATGGTTGTCAAAATGATGTGACAGCACCTATGTACATGTACATTGTAGAGGGGTACATGTATGTAAGAGTGACGCCAACTACACATTGGGTGGTCAAGTGGTTACACCTCTCATCTCTCACCGTTGTGGTGCCTAATTCAATTCATAGAAACTGTGCTATGTATATGTTTACATTTACATTTATAAGAACATATCTGCATACTGTACCTGACATTTCTTTGAGCTGTTTCTCCAATGAAGCTATTTTAGCTTCTGACTATAACCAAAGCAGCAGATGTAATTAGATTTTGATTCCTAACTTTACTTTCACATTCCATTCTACCCAGGTGTATAAATGGGAAATGAAATATGGGAAATGAAATATGGGAAATGAAATATGGGAAATGAAATATGGGAAATGAAATATGGGAAATGAAATATGGGAAATGAAATATGGGAAATGACATATGGTAAAACTGAATTTGAAATATCTACCCAGGTGAATAAATGGGAAATGAAATATGGGAAATGAAATATGGGAATTGAAATATGGGAAATGAAATATGGGAAAATGGAAATATGGAGCTCACCTGTTGAAGCAGTTCCTTATTTGGTTTACCACTACCATTGACATGTGAATCTATAAAAGAAAGCATGAACAAACAATGTTTCTAGGTCATGCATGGGCTTTCTTTGGTAGATTAACACAGGAAGCCCAAAAACAGGGGCCCATATGTACTTTTTAATATTCCTGACAATACATGTAGATAATTATGTGGTTCAAAATTGAAGTTAGAGTTTTCCACTTACTTTCTGCAGACAATGATAGCAGTGGAACCAATGCCTCTATTAGTCTGTCCTGTACAGTCCGTAACTCACTCTTCATGTTATCAACATTTCTGCTATCATTATCACCCTTAGATATTGCCTCTTCTTGGTCATTATTACTGTCTTTTTCATTCTCTGATTCAGTTGAAGATTCTCCATTAACCTGCCGTTCTTCACTGTCTTTATTTAGTTTTAAATTTTGACTTAATTTGTTAAATTCCTCATTTAGTATACTTTGTAGTTTATCTGTAAGATCATGTTCTGCTTCGTTGCTTGATTCAGTAAGTGGGTCGATGAATTCTGATGATGTAGTTGTAGACAGGTTGTTTCCAAATTCAGTAGCTGGTTGTGCTTGATTCTGTAGAGCATTCAACTCTTGTTCATACCTTTCTTGTGCATCTTAATGCAAAGTAATTCATGTTAGACATAACAATCACTGTCAATCATCATCATCATAACCATTATATTCATTATCATCTCATAGGTAATTATTCATTATTACTCGGGCCCAGGCCGCAGGCCGCCCGAGTTAGAAAATGCGGATTTCGGTAGTAGTAGTAGTAGTAGTAGTAGTAGTTTTGTTCGGCTTCAAAATGACGAGTATGCGAGGTATTTAATCGTATCCGGAGTTTCAAGATTACTCCGCAGATTTGAAAAGATAAAGGAGACACAGGACTCAAGTAGATTATGAATCTTAGTTTTGAAAGCAGCTGTAGATCTTCAAGCTATTAAAAGGTCAGGATTCTAGTTCATCGTTCAATGACTAGAAGTGGTAAAAGGACTAGAAGCTCGCTTAAAATAATTTTTTTTTTAAACAACGCGAGGCCGTTATCGGAACCATCTGACCTATGCAACCTCAAGACGTATCATGTTCGTACTCACCGGACTAATAGTCTCCCTCGTCACTCAACTGTCACTGATTGTCATGACGTCAGAGAAATTATATTGTAGAGGGAAGAAGATGTCCTTGTTTTATTCGACGTTCGAACCGTAACTCGAACCCGAACTCGATTCCAAACTCGACGTTTCGGGATCTGAAGCTAGAGAGGGGGCCTTTTCACAAACTCATCAAAATCAAATCAATTGAACTCAAAGTCAAAAGGTAATCAAATGAACTCAAAGGCAAATCAAATGAACTCGACACATACATGTATATACATAGTCTCCCTCGTCACGCAACTGTCAGTCATTGTCAGGTCTCTCCTCGCGCAGCTGACATTGTCCTTGTTCTTCAACCAACTGGCATTCATTTTCAAGTACTTCCTCGAACAACTGACATTTTCCTTTTCACAATGCCCGAGTGAACGCTCATTGAGCGTCTTGTTATCTTATAGGTAATGTCACCCTCTTCCTAAATAAAAGTTGTTCATCATCATCATAACCATTGTCATCATGATGTCATCATGTTCATTATAATAAATTATCATCATTTTCAAGTGTATGCTACATTGTACATGTAGAGTTGTTTTCGAAGACATCTATTCAACCAAAATCATTGTTCAACCAATCAGCATGCTTGGACATGGCATGGTCACCGCACTGCACAAACTGTACCATAAGTTCTACTTCCAACTCATACGAAAACTAATCTATCATTTTATGGTTACTTACTTGCTAGGCTTTTCTGCAGGGCTGCATTTTCAGCTCTTAGCCTGATGATCTCACCATCACTACTGCCAGACTCTTGTGATCCAATTTTATGCAACTTTTCGTAATCTCTTTGCAAGGAGTCATTTTCTTCACTTAACTAACAAATGGAACGTAATACAAACAATCAAACCAAGCGACCATTATCAAATTCAGAATAATTAATTAGGAAAATACAATAGAAATCATAAGCGTAGCAGACATCTGTAAGTCGGCAAGAGATTTGTCCTCATTTGCATTCAACTTTAACTTGGATTTTCTTGGCCAAACTGTTTCCTATCATCAAAATTATAGTAAAACATCCACTTATCCATCGTTGGATTCGATAAGTAATATACAATATTCGCGTCCGATCTGTATGGGATTTACGATGTACAAACTCTCGCCTACGGTTCGAGTTTGAAAATCCCATACAGATCGGCCATATTGTATATAGTACTTAAAAAATCATAATGTACACTTTCTTTACATGAATATGAGTATATCGTCAGCATATTCTTACCCTAGTGATCTCAAGTAATAGGGTCTGGTTTTGGAGTTTGAAATTCTCTTCTTGAGCCTATCGATGTACAATATAAAGCAATGAAGCAACGTTGAATTACTTTAATGGAATCCTAATAACATACAGCATTAATAAATTACCTGAAATTGTCTCTGAAAACTTTCATTTTCTTCTAAAAGCAATGCATATTCCTAGAGCAAAATACAAAAATTAGTGATAAATTATGGTATATATACAGAATATACAAATGTAAACCATACCTTTCTATTTTTGCTCTTGTTTATAATCTACAAAGCAAGTACAAACAGTGAGTACATATTGAAGTAATATACAGTAAAATGATTGAGTATGTCTATGTTGTTCATCCATTAATTGAGACAATGACGACCACTAATGTAGGACCGTCTGTCAGTACGTCCATCTTGCTCTACGACTCGTCATGTTATTATATTGACAGAATAGCATGTCTAAGCATACACACTGTAGCTGAGTATTTCTCTTGCTACATGTACTTGAGTTACAATGTAGATTGTTCTGCAATTCTTAGATTATTAGAGTGGATAGTGGACAGTTCATTGGACATGTACAACACCTGCTGTGCTACAGGTGTTTGTCTTTGCAGAATATGAACTTTCTGGCATGTCACTGACACTTCTCAAAAGCTTACCAACAATCAATAATTGATTGTAATTATTATTATAAAAAGGCAAAATACTTCCAAGTTTGTAGAACACATACATAATGTATGCCTGATTGTCACTAACAAAGACAGGCTTGCACAAGCACAAGAGGTGTTATTTCAGTGTGAACATGGCCTGATGCAAATACAATGTATTTCATAAGCATTAACAAATGTCCATTTCTTGTGCTAGCCATCATGCTTGTAACAGGCCCATTTTCACTGTGACACAAGTTTTATCATGTGCTTATGCTTGTGTCGATAATAATAATAATAATAATAATAATAATAATATAATAATAATAAATAATAATAATAATAATAAATAATAATAATAATAAATAATAATAATAATAATAAATAAAACCTTTATTAACGTGTCAAATTACCTAGCTTACACAAGTGTAAACTAATTGAGGACACCTATCTACCTAAAATCTACACCCATACCCAAACCCAAAGCCCCACCTAATTTCCCCAACCCCTCCCCCCTTATTTATTATGTCGATAGTGAAAACCAGGATTAATTCAGCTCAAATCACATTGGTTTACCTTTTGACTCTTTTGAAGCTCTTTGTCTTGTGATAATAATTTATCTTGAAGACTTTTGAGTTCTATAGAAATAGTTCAAGTTATGTATTATAAAATATGAAAATCGTTCAAAAATTTATAATAATTTAATTAACTTAAATAAATAAAAGAAGATATTGTTTGATATCAATAGACGTCATTTCCAGTCTCACGAGGAATTTTTATCAGCTGAATTGCACCTTTTCGATAGAATACTCTCTGCTTGAATGACACATGGGGGGCACTTTTAACAACTGATTTTTATTGATTGATTGAATGATTGATTGTTTCAATTGATATCAAGCAATACAATTAAGTTTAAACGAATAATAGCCCAAAGGCAATAAGGTCTATTATTCAATAACAATAGACTGTAGTGTATAACAACTACCCGATAATACAAATCACTGCAACAAACGAACAAGTGTAAGATTTTAAAACACTGGAGTTAGTCCCTTGTAGACCCAAGTACTTCACAGCCAAAACACTATAAAACTGGCATAAATCATATCACACTAATTAGAAACCTCTTCTCAAGAGAATACAGCAATAAAATAAGCTGCAGTTATAAGGCTTCTTATGTCAAGTTCCTTGTATCATATCGCTGTATCAGTCAGGTGACTTTGAAGGTCAAACTTGTACCTGATTGTAGTCTTTGATTTTGTCCTTCAAGCTCATAATTCAATGTACGCAGCTCTATTATCTGTTCCTATAGATAAAGACATAGTTATTCTGTCATATGGGTTGTTTAATTGGGTGTTTAATGTCGTTATAAGCTACCTGTATTCGACCAAACTCTTCGGCCGACAAGGACTGCGCCATCTTGAATTCCAAGAACAACAACCCCCAGCGTTCTTTGCAAGAAAATATACCCCATGATCCTTTGCGCTCTTCTTAAACTGCAAATATTTTTAAAAACATTTTATAAATTATTATTACAATTGTTATTGTATTTACACACATATATATATTCTATGTTTTTTTTAAGTTGTCTAGTAAAAATATTTAATTAATTTTTTTATTTTACTAAAAATGATATTTCTGAGCCTGATTTCAATCAGCGGTCAGCCAAAACAGAATCACCGCAGGAAGCCCAAACTATTGTGGTTTATAACTTCCGAAAGGATAATAAATGAACCATAACAATAATAAAACTCACGATAAAAAATGAAAGATAGAGGGAACGTGAAAGAGCCATCATAAACAAGATGTCTTTTGGAGGGAAAATGTTCATATGTACATATGATTACAATTTTCTGGAGTGGGCTCCCTGTGTTTTTTTTCCACTGCACAGGATCGAGCAGGTCTTCTTTTCTGAGAACTGGAATCTCCAGGGACGGAGATATCTCGAAACGGTCTGCGTCATCTCACTTCTTGTGGTATTTATAGTCGGACATGTGGTAAAAGTTATCGATAGCTCGATAGCAAAATCAACCTGTTCGTTCATGAACGTTATTTCTGGAATCTGATGTTGAGGTTCACTGAAAATAAACAAGAACTGAAGTCAAAACACTGTGTTCTCATTACGATCTAAAGATAATTCGGCATATTTAATACAAGAAAACCCAAGACGAGATGCCAAAGGCAACAGCTCAACAAAAAATGGACGTCTCCAAACAATTCTGGCAATATTTACGATCCAAAAACCTCCAACCCGACACCAAAGATGAGCTGAGAACTATCTACTACAATGACTTCAAACCAGGAATCCCCCCCGGCCCTTCAGTGTCGTTTTCTACGGTGTTGTTTCACTTAAAGAGGATGAAGAAATTAACTAAAGGAAATGGAGGGAAATCGATTTTGTATTATGAGAGAAAGGGGAAAAAACTGGTCATCGCTGTCGATCAGAACTTTGTACAAAGGCGTAAGTCTCGTCGAAGTGGTCAGCAAAATAAGGATCAGCTTATTGAAATACCAAGGGATCAAAAATTCGTGGAAGAACTCAAGAAGGCCTTTGTAGAAAACAAGTAGGTTATTAAAAATTATGTTTTCCAGAATGAATGAAATTTGAAATGTTTCATTTATTCATTCATTCTTTCAATGATTCATGAATCATTCATATTCATCCATCCATTCAGTCAGTCGGTCATTTATTCAGTCAGCCAATCAATCAATCAATGAATCAGTCAATCTTATTTTGAAACATTGCATTCATATTTTATCCTAGCTTCATTAGTTTCAATTGCTGGTTTTCATTAGACGTCATTTCCGTTCTCGTGAGGGATTTTCATCAGCTGAATTGTACCTTTTCAATAGAATACTCTCTGCTTGATAGCACATGGAGGGCAGTGTTTGCCCGTCATTTGAAGCAAATAATGAGATTCAAGGAGTTTTAACAGCTGATTGAAACCAAGCAATTGATTATTTTCACTCTCTTGCAGGGAGGCGATTGTGGAGGATAAAAATGGAGTAAGAATATACTCTAACTTGGACAGCTCACATGGAATTATCAACTTTGGAGCATTCCCCATCAACGGCAGCTCAGAAGTGATAGAAATCAGCATTAAGAATACTGGAAAAAAACCTGTAAAACTTAAACGTTTTTCTGCCCTTGAGAAAGTCTCTGAGTTCATACTAAACGATAAACACGGCATTACTGAAATGAAGAGTGAGAAGTTCAAGGTTCTTAAAATCAACAGTTTGAAGCAATACAGTATATCTGTGCTGTTTAAGCCGCTGAATTTAGGCAACTTTAAGCTTCCCATAGTTTTTGAATTTGAGGAAGAGGAACCTGAGTTGAAGACTTTTCATATTGCACGCTTCCTTGTTGGCCAGGCAACAAATGATGTCGTAGAGAGTATCTTACCAACAACTGAATATCACCACCCCTCCCCCCTTGCTAAAATGTATGACCCTAAAGTTGAGGTCATTGCTGGTGTACCCCCTGACAGGTAAGCACTTTTGATTTAATAACACAATGAAGGTTTTATTTGTTCAGGGTGTTCTTCTAGGCTGTTGTACCCAGTGATCATCAAGAAGGTCGTAGGTTGTCAAATTAAACCAGCAACTGGCGTATTTGAACAACTACTCTGAACATATTCTCATACCCAGAGCCCTCTCATCATTGAAAAAAAAAATCTCAATTTTTCCAATGATGAAAGGGTACGAGAATTCTCTGGACACTTCAACAGCTTTTCCGATTGCCAGTTGAGCCACCTACATTTTAGCTAGAGCCTGCTACTTAAAGACTGACATCCATCACTGGCAACTTCTCAATGAACTGTACTAGTCTATGAACTATTGTACTAGCCAATTAATTTTACAACTTGTGTTGCAATGCTTGTTACCAGACAGGAGGCTATAGAATGGTCTCTGAAAAATACCAGGTCTCAGCAAAATCTGAGCGAGTCTCGAAATCTCGGCATTCCAGGAAAGAGTCTTGGATTCCGAATTTCTCAAAAATCAATAAGCAGCTCGAAAATGCAGCTCGAAAATGCACATTTTCAAATTTCAAACAAATTAGTGAAGTCTCAGGCTCGGATTTTTAAACAAGTGTCTTGGTGTCTTGGCGAGTCTTGGATTTGACCATTCTATAGCCCTAGACAAGTAGCACTGAAATTTGCCCAGTATTACATACATTTCTTGCATTATTGTTTTGTAGAACTTTGCCTAGTGTGGGCACTATGAGAAATTACCCAGACATTGTAACACCATTACAGTCAAACCAGGTCACGCGTGCCCCCCTAGAGTCCATTATTGACTTTGTTATTTGAAAATTGATTTGATTTTTCGTTTTGAACTTCGAATATTGCAAACGAACATTTCAATATTCAAAACAAGAATAATTTGAAAATTCGATTGCTGATTGGATTAATAAAACAAACGTTACCCCTAATAAGGGCAGACACATGCAGCCCATACGTGTTTGTCTGCCCTTATTAGGGGTAACGTTTGTTTTATTAATCCAATCAGCAATCGAATTTTCAAATTATTCTTGTTTTGAATATTGAAATGTTCGTTTGCAATATTCGAAGTTCAAAACGAAAAATCAAATCAATTTTCAAATAACAAAGTCAATAATGGACTCTAGGGGGGCACGCGTGACCTGGTTTGACTGTAACACCAACAGCATTATTTCTTGAATAACATTCAAAATTGCATTTCTCTAGGTTGGACAGTCAACTTGTGTACAAGATCCCTCTTCCTCGCTATCAAATACCGTATGACTTGAGAGTAAGCCTGAACAAAGGAGAACCCAGTGATCATCTAGAGGAGCTGTTAAGATCAGAACTAACAGAAACAAACTATCAGGAGAAGTATTCAGCTCTATTGCACATTGAGGAGATGCAGATGGAGGTGGACATACGACACTATGATGTGGAGAATGCTACAATGGTCAAAGATGGGCCATTCTTGGCTTTGAAAGTGGGTCAACCTCTACATGTATATAATAGCCAGTCATCAGATATTCCTGGCCTTCTATGTTAAGCATGATTTTGTTTGCTGGACGGGATGTCACACCTAAGGAAAAGGATCATTTCTTTAGTCCTTTTATATTTGTTTTGTACATGTAGGTTCCGGGGCTTGCAGAGAATCGTCCGTCTGTCATCAGAGGTGATCATCTTTATGTACAGATACAACGTAAAGATGGCAAGAAAGATGGCAAGAAAGATGGCAAGAAAGAGAAAGAATATCAGGGATACGTACACCATGTGGAACTGAATACAGTCAAACTGAAATTCTGCTCAAGGCAAGTTGGTTCTAAATATCATGGGGGGAACTTGGGGGAAGGGGAATCCCTTGTGTAAGGGGAGGGGATAATCGGCGTCTGTTTTAGGGATGTAAATGGCATCATTTACATTACATCACTTAGGATGTTCACAACAGAACTCAATAGTCTTTGCCACCAAGGTATCATTTAGGGTTGGACGCGAAGAAATACAAAATGCCATCATACTCATCCCTTTCACATGGGAGTACCCCCCCCCCCCCCCCCCCCCCATCTCTGCCTCCCAGGTTCTTTATTGTACAGGGGGATTGCCCCCCCCCCCCCCCCCCCCCCTTTCCCGGATTCTTTGTACAGGATCATTTTATTCATACAGGGAGCACATTAAGATATATTTTTTTGTTCCAGTTTCCATCAACAATACATTAAAGGAATGAAAGTCAAAGTTCGATTCACATTTGGACGAACACCTCTAAAAATAATGCACCGTGCTCTTCATCTTCACGCTGATATGGTGAACTGTGAGCAAGTATTAGGTAACTTACACAACAATGAAGTACAGTGTCTGCCAACCATTTGCGGTCCTGAACAAGTTAAAAGGTACAAGGGTAAAGGATGAACACCGTGTAAATATTATACTGTACTAATTTGACTATAACGTTTAAGGCCCATTTACATGGTACAACTTTTGCCTAAACCATCGCATACAACTAGCTCACGGCTCACGCCATGTTTACAACACGAGTTGTGTCATCTAAATCGGCCCTACCACTTACTTACGACTCCAAAGTCATGTTGTAAGCTAGTTGTATGTGATGGTTGTAGGCAAAAGTTGTACCGTGTAAATCGGCCTTTAGTTTACTTTTACACCGTAAGACAAGTTTGACTGACATTTCAGGAAGGTTAGTCCTTCAACGTTGTTCATTTTGATATGCACCCTTGATACACACCACTACCCAGTTCAAACGAGTCTTAAATAATAATAATGAATAATAAATGTTAATAAAAATGAAATCTAATCCTACAGGTTTTTCAGCAAAAACTGCAAAAATCATTCGCGCGCGCCATATATACAGCTCATACCCTAAGAAACATAAAACAGCCCTTTTCTTAGCTGCAGCAACTGACCACTTAATGTGTATTCAAAGTTTCCGTTTCGAAATCGTTTTCATTTTCGACTTTTCAGACCGCCCGACACAAAGGCGTGGCGTTTTCAAATGTTTTCACGCCATTTGCATTTGTAATTGAAAAATGTGTGTTCTGTACTAGGATGTTCAATGCTAAGCTTGCAAACAACCCAGAACAAGTCCAGGCTGTGACCAACATCGTCATGGGTACTTCTCGTCCTGCCCCTTATCTCATCTTTGGGCCGCCTGGCACTGGGAAAACTGTCACGGTAGTCGAAGCCATCAAACAGGTAAAACGAACATGAAATTAAAACTAACTGGTAGTCCATTTGAGTCTCCTTTCGCAGTTGTGTTTGGGCTCATGAACGGCAAGAGAAACGAATGGCGATGAAACTAGCTACGAGACTTGTTGTGCAGGCGCTTATGTGAACAGCCACAAAATTAGTTGCAAAAGTCGACTCCACAGTGTAAAACATTCGTGAAAGGCGAGCAAACATCCTTGCAAAGGTTCCTTTCGTGCGAGAGAACAGAGACGGAACAATAAAAGCTATGCAACAAGGAATAATACAACCAAACTTTGTGTTGTAGGTACTTACAGTGTTCAAGACCAGTCGTGTGCTGGCGTGTGCACCGTCTAACAGCGCTTCTGATCTGATTCTTGAACGTGTGATTGAACACAGTGTCGTCCCGAAGACTCAGATGTTGAGACTCAATGCCTATGGACGTTCTTACAACACCTTACCTGATTCTCTAAAGGTACAGTGTGTTTTCGTTTATTAGTATTTCCAACAATGTTGAATGAAGTCTGGTTCAGTTCCGTAGCGACGCAAGCATAACATCAAGCATAAGAACTTGTGTCATGTGAAACTGAAGTGTGGCCGACACAAGCAGAAGAAATGAAAAAAAACGATCCTTGTGCTCATGCTTGCATCAGGCCCGTTTCCACAGTGACAATCATTGCGTTTATGGCAACCAAACGAAGGTATCATCATTGTGACATTGTCTTTTCTTGTTGTTTACTCTCCTTGCTTGTTCTGTTTGCAGCCTTTATGTTGTTTAAAAGACAGAGACTTTTACTTTCCTCCAGTTGATAAAATTATGAGTAAACGACTTGTAGTGACTACACTTGTGACGGCTGGAAGGTACGTCTTGTCATCGCTAGGATAATTATATCAATCGTAACAATTATCGTGTATAATTGGTTACTACCACATTTCATCATCGTGATCGTCATCATTATCATGTATTTCATCATTATCATGTATTATTATGATCATCATCATTCAGGCATCATAATTACAAGATAATTACTAGCTTACCTTAGGATAGTTATTATGTTGGGCTAAGGCGACTTAGCACCGACCTTTTTTATTATTATTATTAAATTATTTTTATTTTTACACATTGTAAAGCGCTATTGGACTATCGGAAATAGCGCTATAATTATAAATAAATATTATTATTATCATCATCATCATCATTCGGAATCATCATCATCAACATCATCTGGCATCATCATTCAGCATCATCATTCGGTATCATCATCTTTCATCATCATTGTGATCATTATCATCATTCGGTATCATCATCATCAACATCATCTGGCATCATCATTCAGCATCATCATCATCATTCGGTATCATCATCTTTCATCATCATCGTGATCGTCATCATCATTCGGCATTATCATCATTCGGCATTATCATCATCAGCAGCATCTTTCATCATCGTGACCATCATCGTGTCATCATCATTCGGTATCATCATCATCAACATCATCTTTCATCATCGTGATCATTATCATCATCATCATTCGCATTATCATCATTCGGTATCATCATCATCAACATCATCTTTCATCATCATCGTGATCATTATCATCATCGGCATCATCATCATCTTTCATCATCATCGTGATCATTATCATCATCGGCATCATCATTCGGTATCATCATCATCAACATCTTTCATCATCATTGTGATCATTATCATCATCGGCATCATCATTTGGCATTATCATCATTCGGTATCATCATCATCAACATCATCTTTCATCATCATCGTGATCATTATCATCATCGGCATCATCATTCGGTATCATCATCATCAACATCTTTCATCATCATCGTGACCATTATCATCATCGGCATCATCATTCGGTATCATCAACATCAACATCATCTTTCATCATCATCGTGTCATCATCATCTTTCAGCATCGTCATCATCTATGATCATCGTCATCATCTAGCATCATCATCAACATACCATCACCATCACTACCAATATCACCATTGCAATCCTGCATTTACAGACTTGTGTCTGCTGGAATCCCTGATCATCACTTCACCCACATCTTGATAGACGAAGCAGGACATAGTCTAGAACCAGAATGTCTGATCCCCCTGGCTGGCTTACTAAACACTAGCAATCCAGGAGGGGGCCAGCTTGTGTTAGCAGGGGATCCACAACAACTTGGGCCTGTTCTAAGATCACCTTTAGCAATTAAGGTAATTGTTGTACGCAGTGGAAGTTGACTTGTGTGGACAGTGACTCTGTTTACTCAAGCTTTTTATGTAGGAATGGAAGAACTCACAATTCCAATTGGCCAACAAAGGCCAGTAACATCGCGCACGCTCTCACTTGGAGTTGCAGCAAAACATCTTGTGTAGTTGCTAATTCCAGTAATACGTGGAATTTTCAACGCACATTTCGATCATATAACCTATTGATCCGTTACCTCCCTTGATTTGGATTGGTCGACGGGAATCTTAATGTTTGATTAAAAGCGATAATCCGTCTTAATTTGCTGTTCTTTGCATGTTGTTTTAGCATGGTTTGCGTACGTCGTTTTTGGAGAGATTGATGACCAAAGTGCCTTATTATGGCCGCATTCTCGACAAAGACGATGAAGAAGACGAACTCGGGGAATACAATCCGTTACTACTAACAAAACTGTTGAAGAACTACAGATCTCATCCATCCATTCTAGAGGTTGGTGTGATTAGTGGTATTCAACACAGTGATTATTATATATTGGTGGTGGTGATGATGATGCATGACGGTATTACGATTATGATGGGTGTAATCATAACAGTTGATGATTCTGATGACAGTGAAGATGATGATGACAGTTGATGATAGTTGATGATGATGATGACAGTTGATGATGACAGTTGATGACGATGATGACAGTTGAAGATGATGATAATTGATGATGACAGTTGATGATAATGACAGTGAAGATGATGATGTTGACAGTTGATGCTGATGATGACAGTTGATGACGATGACAGTTGATGACGATGACAGTTGATGACGATGACAATTGATGATAGTTGATGCTGATGACAGTTGATGATGATGATGACAGTTGATGATGATGATGACAGTTGATGATGATGATAATTGATGATGACAGTTGATGATGATGACAGTGAAGATGATGATGACAGTTGATGATGACATGACAGTTGATGCTGATGACAGTTGATGCTGATGACAGTTGAAGATGATGACAGTTGATGCTGATGATGACAGTTGATGATGATAGTTGATGACAGTTGATGATGATGATGACAGTTGATGATGCTGATGACAGTTGAAGATGATGACAGTTGATGCTGATGATGACAGTTGATGATAGTTGATGCTGATGACAGTTGATGATGATAGTTGATGATGACAGTTGATGATGATGATGACAGTTGATGATGATGATGACAGTTGATGATGATGACAGTTGATGATAGTTGATGATGACAGTTGATGATGATGATGACAGTTGATGATAGTTGATGATGATGATAGTTGATGATATTAAAAATGGCCCTGCATGGTGGTAGTTATGATGATGATAAGGTACATGGCAGTGATTATGTTGACGACGTTGGTGATCATGACTGTGATGATGCCGATGGCTGATCTAAGGCTCCCAGGCAAAATACCATCAACCAGACTCTCTCTTCTAGCTACCCAACGAAATGTTCTACGACGATGAGCTCGAAGCCTGCGCCGACGAACTGAAGCGCACTTCTCTGTGTCAGTGGAGTAGACTTCCCACCAAGGACTTCCCGATCATCTTTGAAGGCATCAAAGGGAGAGACTTGAGGGAAGCAAACAGCCCTTCGTTCTTTAATCCCGAGGAAGCGGTAACAGCAGTGAAGTACGTTAAAGATCTCCGTGACGCACGAGGTGTGAAGGTTTTGACTAAAGATATAGGAGTTATAACACCGTATAGGAAACAGGTAAGTACAAATGCACTCGAACTTTCGTTTGGACTTCCTGTGGCTGTACAAGAAGAGAGAAAACGTGAACCGAATCAAAGCCCGGGGCATCCTCGGAAAAACAATCCTCGTTGTCACACGTAGGATTGCCTGTCCAACCACAGGAAGCCCGAAGATAAGTAGTGAGGGGTGGCCTATAGAGAAAACTGGCATGAAATATTTTCTCGTAAGCAGACATCTTCGTCGTGCGCGAGAGTGCCTATGGGAGTTCCACACATTTACCTAGTTTTCATGAGGCACTTCCACTCTCTGGAGCTCGCGGTGCCGGCTGGGAAATCAGGGAAACTTTATGATCGTATGTTTTACAGGTCACAAAGATACGCAAATTACTCGAGTATGAAAACATCACAGACACGAAGGTAGGCTCAGTGGAGGAGTTTCAAGGACAAGAACGACGTGTGATTATCATATCCACTGTACGCAGCACACTAGAGTATCTACAAATGGACGCACGCTTTAAACTAGGATTTCTGAAGAATCCCAAGGTTGGTATATTACAATATAAAGATGACATAAAACCTAATAGATGTTGTCGATAAAAATCACTCGAAATGCGACCGAAAGGATGTATGGGAATTATTATTGAAATGCATTACGAAGTACCTTCACTACCTTGTCTCGTAACCATGGTGACTTGTGATGACTCTACTAACACTACTGATTGTTTCCAATGGTGTTAACATAAACACACCAAACAATCAATATTACCCATGATTCCTTTCGGTCTTGTCGGCATTTGAGCGTTTTTAACGACAACCTTTATTGAAACGGTTGTATACTGGGTTCAACTGCAGTACTATGAATATACCTTTTTTTTTTTGCAGCGTTTTAATGTTGCCATAACCAGAGCACAAGCGTTGTTGATCGTCCTTGGTAATCCTTATGTACTTTGTAAGGACAGTCACTGGGGAAGGTCAGTTGTTTTGTTCGCTTACTTGTTTGTTTGATTCTTAAAAAAACATTTCTCTGACGTTCGCGAGTAAACTGCACTCTGAATCCCGCGTGTCGTGGGGAGTTGTACAATGAATTTATTCTGCAGAAAAATATGGCGTCTGTACATTTCGCCACAGTACTACTTGCATCTACAAACCCTCCGACACATTTCCATGAAGAAAGCTGGTAACAGCTTCATACTTTAAATTTTTGATGTTCTCAGAACTCTCTGTTGCAATTTCAAGTGTTTTGGGCGCGCAAAGGATCATGGTGCAATGTACACGTCGCTATATTTTTCAATGCTGTAGATTCCCGTCAAATGATTTCTAATTTTCCTCCTGTTTTTTCTTTTTTTCTACAGGCTTATTCAGTACTGTATAAAGCACAAGGCTTATCGTGGGTGTGATTTTAAGCCTCCCGACGAAGAAGACGAAGACTTAGTAAACAGACTTAAACGGGTACACCTGGGTACAAGTGACGCCCTCAAGAATCTTAACGACGAACTAGACTCCACGGTCACTTCAGAAGAGCAACCCTGGCACCGACCGGAAGTCCAATAGTTCAATTTTCAACGGAAGTAAATGGAGGACCGGAACAGGAAGCGAGTCGCATTATTTTGATAAAGCATATTTATTTTATGCACTTTTATTCACATTTTTTTAGAACTATTTTAAAATCGCAAATTTATTCGTTTTGAAAGTTTAACTTTCAAGTTCTCAGACAATAAGTTATTAGAAGAAAAAAAACAGATTTCGTGTGATTGGGAAACAAAACTGAAGTGGCAGTCTACAATTTATATCAACCAATCACAACACTCAAAATGGCTTTTTCCCATAGCCAATCAGAAAGCACAAAAACATTTGTCCACCAATCGAAATCCGTAATTCCCATAGTAACACTCAAATAGCTTTTCTCTGAGCCAATCAGAAAGCTCAAGCGAAATATCTCAACCAATCAAAACTCTTCGTTACCGCACGGCATTCCCATTCACTGCTACAATGGTCGTAATAACACGAACATGTAAAACAGACTGATTGATTTGCTATTGGTTCAAACAAAATCTTGTTCCTTATGGTCAGCGTTATTACCCAGCGTTATTACTTTTGTGTGATTAGGTCACCATGGGTAAATATTATTATTATATTATTATTATTATTGTTATTATTATTATTATTATTATTATTATTATTATTATTATTATTATTAAAAGGATTACGGTTAGGGACATTATAATAAAACATACATGAAGTAGCTACCTGAAACGAGAGGTGCTGACCATTACGAACAAGGGCTCATTTAAAAGCGTCAATATGTTCTTGTGCATGCGTAGTTGAATATATCAAATAATGATTTTTAGAGTCATTTCATTCATAGAGCAAAAATATTGTTACAGAAAAATATGCAGTTCTTTTTAGCATTGGATTTTTAAACCATTCAAGTTTACATGAATGTTTCATTTTACTACATTACATCAAGAAATACACTATCATACATTAACTGATACCGATATTAAACCAGATGATTATTAAAGGTGTCTATCTATTATCTCCAACTGTCTTATTAAGTTCATCCTTGCCATCCCATCATGCTTTGCGAGGAATAAAATTAGAATAATAAGTGAAATCTCTGCATGGCTTTCAAGGTTGGAACAGATCGTGAGATAGGCACGCAAAGTATGACGGGAGCACTAGTTAGCGCGCACAGCACCATGGGAGGTAGAATAATCTCGCACAGCATGACGGGACGTTTACTCTTCAAACTGTGTTTAGACTGTTATTCGATGTTCGTGAAACCATCGTGAGATATTCACAAATGCGTCGCTTTCAGTTTCTACTTTATTTAATGGATGGCTGTCACCTGGATAAACTAGCAGCCTGTAGACAACAAACAAGTGCATTAGATGATGATGATGATTAGCAATCATAAGTGTGTTGTGGATGATGATGATGAGTGGTTGTACTTACGGGAAAGAGTTTCACAAGATATTCAACTCACCTGACTTCTACGCCTCTGGCTTTCAGTGTGCGGTACAATTCCTTCCCCTGGGAGGATGGGACGCGTAAGTCCAGCTCGCCAAGCATTAACATTGTTGGCGTAACGATCTGTAAAAACAAGTAAAATATATAACTTGCGCGCAAGATACGATTTGCGGATACGATTTGCGCAGTGCTTCACCGTCCCGTAACTACACTGTCAAACAAAGGGTTGCATATTATCACTAAGTTTGGCTGAACGTAAGTGTTACGTTACGAGACGGAGTTGCGTTTACGTATTATTATTATTACCTTTCTAGCGTGAGTTATAGGGCTGCACGCAATTAGTTTTGCGTACGTATCTGCATCAGTCAGAAGCTCGTCGTTAAAATCCAAATCAGCTTCCTGGAATCCCCTGCAACCAAAGATATATAATCAGAGAAGAGCCTGGGAATGAGGTTCCAAAATTTGGTCTCTAGCTACCCATCATGCACCGTTCTATTTTCAAGATGCTCTGCTCCAATCTCTGCTCCTCCCCGCCGTAACCGAGTGATCTGGGAATGAGACTACAAAAACTATAATGAAATCTTACCAATCTGGGATATCAGAGGTTCCAACTAATGCTGCGAAAAGAAGAAAATGAGAAATGAGAAAAAGAAAAGAAGCATACTACAATAAAGACAGTGGACTGATGTCTGTCGAGGCGTCCATCTTAAATAGAGAGTGAATTTATAATAAAACAGGTCTGCAGGGACCAGTCCCGTTTACACAGGTGTCCGCCTAGAGAGTTTATACTTACTAACGAGATTGATGACAGGGTTACGCATGACGACTGCACGGAAGAATCCCTACAAAAGACGAAAACGACATTACAGGCAGCCCAACCATTTGTTCTGAGGCTATTGTTAAATATACTAGTGCGCGCGTTTTAAATGGGATCCCTGTGGTAGAGCGCACGGCATAAATATTCTACTGGGATCCCTGTGGTAGAGCGCATGGCATAAATATTCTACTGGGATCCCTGTGGTAGAGCGCACGGCATAAATATTCTACTGGGATCCCTGTGGTAGAGCGCACGGCATAAATATTCTACTGGGATCCCTGTGGTAGAGCGCACGGCATAAATATTCTACTGGGATCCCTGTGGTAGAGTGCACGGCATAAATATTCTACTGGGATCCCTGTGGTAGAGTGCACGGCATAAATATTCTACTGGGATCCCTGTGGTAGAGTGCACGGCACTACTGGGATCCCTGTGGTAAAGCGCACGGCATAAATATACTGGGATCCCTGTGGTAGAGCGCACGGCATAAATATTCTACTGGGATCCCTGTGGTAGAGTTTGCACAGCATAAATATTCTACTGGGATATCCCTGTGGTAGAGTGCACAGCATAAATATTCTACTGGATGATCCCTGTGGTAGAGCGCACGGATGATAAATATTCTACTGGGATCCCTGTGGTAGAGCGCACGGCATAAATATTCTACTGGGATCCCTGTGGTAGAGTGCACGGCATAATATTCTACTGGGATCCCTGTGGTAGAGTGCACGGCATTAATATTCTACTGGGATCCCTGTGGAACTAGAGCGCACGGCATAAATATTCTGGGATCCCTGTGGTAGAGCGCACGGAATAAATATTATTCTACTGGGCTCCCTGTGTTCTTATGCACGGAATCACCTGTGTTTGTTTCACTGCTAGTAGTGATGATGATGATAGTGATGATAATGATAGTGATGATGATGATAGTGATGATGATGATAGTGATGATGATGATAGTGATGATGATGATAGTGATGATAATGATAGTGATGATGATAGTGATGATGATAGTGATGATGATGATAGTGATGATGATGATAGTGATGATGATGATAGTGATGATGATGATAGTGATGATGATGATAGTGATGATGATGATAGTGATGATAATGATAGTGATGATGATGATGATAGTGATGATAGTGATGATGATGATGATAATAATAGTGATGATGATGATAGTGATGATAATGATGACAAACTATCTGCTACACTTACTGGATATTGTCCAATAAGATGACCCGCTATGAACCCACCGTGTGACCCTCCCATGAGAAACACGTTTTCTTGATTGAACTCCCCACTTCTAAGAACCGTGTCTACTGCAAACTAAGAACATAAAGACAAGTGTTAACTTTAGTCGTATTTACGCAGATTGGAGAGAAAAGGAGAGTAGAGAGATGAGGAGTTGGAAAAACATGTCGCTGTCTCATAGACCGAGCTGATCCCTGGGACTATGAAGGGATACTGTAAAGGTTCAGATATGCAATTGTTGTGGCCAAACTTATTGAAGTATATTGCGATCCTACATTGCGCGCAACAAATTGGTGCACACGCTGAAATCGTGCGATTGCCAACATATTGCATGTAGTGTTACACCGTGTCTGCAACAGCATATTGTATGCAGTGTTGCACCGTGTGTCTGAGACAGCATATGCATGCATGTTGCAGTGTGTCTGCGACAGCATATTGCATGCATATTGCATGCAGTGTTCACCGTGTGTCTGCGACAGCATATTGCATGCAGTGTTGCACCGTGTGTCTGAGACAGCATATTGCATGCAGTGTTGCACCGTGTGTCTGCGACAGCATATTGCATGCAGTGTTTACACCGTGTCTGCTGCTGCGACAGCATATTGCATGCAGTGTTGCACCGTGTGTCTGCGACAGCATATTGCATGCAGTGTTGCACCGTGTGTCTGCGACAGCATATTGCATGCAGTGTTGCACCGTGTCTGCGACAGCATATTGCATGCAGTGTTGCACCGTGTGTCTGCGACAGCATATTGCATGCAGTGTTGCACCGTGTGTCTGCGACAGCATATTGCATGAAGTGTTGCACCGTGTGTCTGCGACAGCATATTGCATGCAGTGTTGCACCGTGTGTGTTGCTGTGTCTGCGACAGCATATTGCATGCAGTGTTACACCGTGTCTGCGACAGCATATTGCATGCAGTGTTGCACCGTGTGTCTGCGACAGCATATTGCATGCAGTGTTTGCACCGTGTGTCTGCGACAGCATATTGCATGCAGTGTTGCACCGTGTGTCTGCGACAGCATATTGCATGCAGTGTTGCAGTGTTGCGACAGCAGCATATTGCACCATGTGTGTCTGCAGACAGCATATTGCATGCAGTGTTGCACCGTGTGTCTGCGACAGCATATTGCATGCAGTGTTGCACCGTGTCTGCGACAGCATATTGCATGCAGTGTTGCACCGTGTGTCTGCGACAGCATATTGCATGCAGTGTTGCACCGTGTGTCTGCGACAGCATATTGCATGCAGTGTTGCACACCGTGTGTCTGCGACAGCATATTGCATGCAGTGTTGCACCGTGTCTGCGACAGCATATTGCATGCAGTGTTGCACCGTGTCTGCGACAGCATATTGCATGCAGTGTTGCACCGTGTGTCTGCGACAGCATATTGCATGCAGTGTTGCACCGTGTGTCTGCGACAGCATATTGCATGCAGTGTTGCACCGTGTGTCTGCGACAGCACAGCATATTGCATGCAGTGTTGCACACGTGTGTCTGCGACAGCATATTGCATGCAGTGTTGCACCGTGTGTCTGCGACAGCATATTGCATGCAGTGTTGCACCGTGTGTCTGCGACAGCATATTGCATGCAGTGTTGCACCGTGTGTCTGCGACAGCATATTGCATGCAGTGTTGCACCGTGTGTCTGCGACAGCATATTGCATGCAGTGTTGCACCGTGTGTCTGCGACAGCATATTGCATGCAGTGTTGTGTTGCACCGTGTGTCTGCGACAGCATATTGCATGCAGTGTTGCACCGTGTGTCTGCGACAGCATATTGCATGCAGTGTTGCACCGTGTCTGCGACAGCATATTGCATGCAGTGTTGCACCGTGTGTCTGTATTGCATGCAGACAGTCACAGCATATTGCATGCAGTGTTGCACCGTGTGTCTGCGACAGCATATTGCATGCAGTGTTGCACCGTGTGTCTGCGACACAGCATATTGCATGCAGTGTTGCACCGTGTGTCTGCGACAGCATACAGCATATTGCATGCAGTGTGTTGCACCGTGTGTCTGCGACAGCATATTGCATGCAGTGTTGCACCGTGTGTCTGCGACAGCATATTGCATGCAGTGTTGTACCGTGTGTCTGCGACAGCATATTGCATGCAGTGTTGCACCGTGTGTCTGCGACAGCATATTGCATGCAGTGTTGCACCGTGTGTCTGAGACAGCATATTGCATGCAGTGTTGCACCGTGTGTCTGAGACAGCATATTGCATGCAGTGTTGCACCGTGTCTGCGACAGCATATTGCATGCAGTGTTGCACCATGTGTCTGCAACAGCATATTGCATGCAGTGTTGCACCGTGTGTCTGCGACAGCATATTGCATGCAGTGTTGCACCATGTGTCTGCGACATCATATTGCATGCAGTGTTGCACCGTGTGTCTGCGACAGCATATTGCATGCAGTGTTGCACCGTGTCTGCGACAGCATATTGCATGCAGTGTTGCACCGTGTCTGCGACAGCATATTGCATGCAGTGTTGCACTGTGTCTGCGACAGCATATTGCATCTTTAGTTATGATGATATCATTATATTGATTCTTACCTTAACCTCAGTCACGTCTTGTGTTCCAATACTACCTGGTAAAGATTCTACGAGTTTCTGACCAAATCCCAAGGAACCTCTGTAATTGACTATAAACAAATATACGTTTTCGTAACGTAATCTTTAATTTATAACAGATCTGTCTCTTCATTCTTTCCTAATCCATTTCATTCTTGCTTTCGTTTCATTATTTTCGTTTCCCTCTTTCGTTCGTAGTTTCTTCATTCTTTTACATACTTTTTTCCTCTCCTTTTTTCCTCTCCTTTTTTCATTTCCTTTTTTCCTTTTCTGGTTCTTTCTTTGTCTTTTTTTCTTTCATTCCTATCTTCCTTCTCTCATTTATTCATCCATTCATTCTCTCTTTTTTTCCTCCCATCGCTCCTTTCTTTTTTCTTTCTTTCCTTCTCTGCAGAGCTCTCATATAATGTCTCAGCAATATACCTGCTAGAACAGCATAACCCAGCCTACACAATCCAGCATAGTAGATCATATAACTGGAAGGATAGACAGAATGAGGTCCGCCATGTGGGTGGACAACAAGCTGTGGTTTGACGTGTTGAACAGAGGGCTGAATAAGAACGGCCTCGTATTCCGTGTTGGATCCTGACATTTCAAATCAATCACTATATTACTGCTGTTTTTAAAAGGTCGTCGGAAAAAGCACTCAAAACTACACAAACACCAAAAGGGATCATGGGTAATATTGACTGGTTGTTTTCTACATTGATATATATTTGCTACCATGGTCACCATGGTTACGACAATAAGTATTACGTAATATTTTTCAGTATTCTGTCCCATGATTCCTTTCGGTCTTGTTACGTACACTTGAGTCCATTACTGACCCTTTTGAAACGGTTATATACTACTGAAGTGAAGAAAGTAGAGGGCGCACTAATGGATGAAGGGGTAGATGGTGTTTATTTAAGGGTGCAGATGCCGTGTCAGTATAGAGTTCTCTGATGGAAACGAGGGTGACAGAACTTTGCACTCTAGTCACTGGAAAAACATGCCGCTCTACAAACCTTGGAAATTAGTTGACATTTCCAAATAATTTCAAATGGTGACGACCACTAACAAACATCAGTGCATTCCAAGCGTGCTATTGTAGTTCTGTTTTGTATGAGTATATTGACTTTACCTTCAGTGTCATGCGTCAGTTTGATGGTTTCCCATTTGATATCTTGAGCTATGTTTGGTTCGGCTATAGAAGAACAAGCACACTGACATTAGACAGACACACAGACACAAAGACAAACAAACAGACAGATGAGATGAATCAGACAGACAGATCAAACACATAGATCAGAGAGACAAATGGAATAGACAGACGGATGGACAGACAGATGGACAGACAGACAGACAAGCAGAGAACCAGAGGAAAGACAGACAGATGGATTAGACAGATGGATGGACAGACAGACAGACAAGCAGAGAACCAGAGGAAAGACAGACAGATGGATTAGACAGATGGATGGACAGACAGACAGACAAGCAGAGAACCAGAGGAAAGACAGACAGATTGATGGACAGACATGTAGACAGTCAGACAGACAGACAGACAAGCAGAGAACCAGAGGAAATACAGACAGATGGATGGACAGACATGTAGACAGTCAGACAGACAGACAGACAAGCAGAGAACCAGAGGAAATACAGACAGATGGATGGACAGACATGTAGACAGTCAGACAGACAGACAGACAAGCAGAGAACCAGAGGAAATACAGACAGATGGATGGACAGACATGTAGACAGTCAGACAGACAGACAGACAAGCAGAGAACCAGAGGAAAGACAGACAGACGGATGGACAGACATGTAGACAGACAGACAAGCAGAAAACCAGAGGAAAGACAGACAGACAGATCTTACCAATAACAGTCCAATCAGCGAAACCTGTAGCTGGTATTGGTGCCATCATCTAAGAGCATGTGGAAAACAGTCAGTCATCATCGCCATCTTAGTCATCATCATCATCATTGTCATTATCCTCATCATCACCAGGAGATGCTAACACCATTATCATCATCATCATTGTCATTATCCTCATCATCACCAGGAGATGCTAACACCATTATCATCATCATCATTGTCATTATCCTCATCATCACCAGGAGATGCTAACACCATTATCATCATCATCATTGTCATTATCCTCATCATCACCAGGAGATGCTAACACCATTATCATCATCATCATTGTCATTATCCTCATCATCACCAGGAGATGCTAACACCATTATCATCATAATCATCGTTATTTTTATTGTCATCATTATCATTATCATCACCATTAAGATGCTACATTATTTTACATTACTTTACATAATCATTGCCAAAAGATGCTACCAATCATCACCACCACCATCATTTGTCAACATCAATATCATCATCACATCATCATCATTGTCATCATCAACCTCCTCACCATTATTATCATCAAAAAAGAATGTAAAATATTCAACAAAATACAAACCAATCGATGTGGCTGCGAGGGAGAACAAAATGAGGCCAAGATAAAGTCCCCTTGAACATCTAGTACATTCCAACAGCCATTTTCTTAAGAAATAAAAACATTGTTTAAGGTGGTATGATGCCCAAAAAATGCTCTTGAACTTCCCCTTCTATTCAGTTCGCCATTTCCTTCCCTTTTCTTATTTTCAAAACTTTCCCTTTCTGTTTTTCTCCCATCCACTTCCATCCCATTCCCTATTATTTACTTCTCCTCATTCTCATTTTCCTCTGTCTCCTACTTAAATTGTGAACGTACCTTCAGTGCAACTTTCAACAGATTTAGATGTTGAATCAACAACAAGAACTTTCTGAAATCAAATGAGTAAATTTCATTTTTCAAATTGTAAAAATAACTCAATCTGGGAACTCTATCTTGCGTTAGATGTACGCAAATGTACATTTTTTTGTATTATGCAGTACATGCTTTTGATGGGCTTCCTGTGGTAGACAGACAGACCACAAATAATGACAGGTCTACCATCTACTACAGGAAGCCCATTAAGAACATGCACTGCCTATACGATCTCTATATAAGGTAGCCTTATGTTTATCAGTGCTCCAGACAAGAGTATTGTTGATAAACACCAGGAACTCCAGACTTACCATAGTCTCCTTCGCACCCGTTATTAGTGTCATCATGCAATACTCTCGTCACAGTAGTGTGACGTGAGCATTGCGTGATGACAGCATTGTGTGTGATGACAATAACAGGTGCGAAGGACACTAGTGTGACGTGAGCATTGCATGACGACAGCATTGTGTGTGATGACAATAACGGGTGCGAAGGAGGACACTAGTGTGACGAGAGCATTGCGTGATGACAGCATTGTGTGTGATGACAATAACAGGTGCGAAGGACACTAGTGTGACGTGAGCATTGCATGACGACAGCATTGTGTGTGATGACAATAACGGGTGCGAAGGAGGACACTAGTGTGACGAGAGCATTGCGTGACGACAGCATTGTGTGTGATGACAATAACGGGTGTGAAGGAGGACACTAGTGTGACGAGAGCATTGCGTGATGACAGCATTGTGTGACAACACTAATAATTGGTGCAAAGGAGGAGACTAATTGTGACGAGAGCATTGCGTGATGACAGCATTGTGTGACAACACTAATAATTGGTGCAAAGGAGGACACTTATTGTGACGAGAGCATTGCGTGATGACACTAATAACGGCTGCGAAGGAGACTAGACTTACCATGGTACTTCCCCAAAAACTCCCCAAAACAATCTTTTTTCCATCAGCACTCCAGCATCTCATAGACAAACCAGTGGAATAAATACCAGGAAAACCATCATCTGAAAGAAACATTTTATTATGCAGGGTCTATCAATGTTAACCCCAAAGGGCGAGGGCAAGGGGTGGGGATTTGACAAACAAGGCCTCCCTGACAGTGAGGATTTTGATGCTCTTCAAAATAAATGTCCATAATTTTGACCAGTCGTATTGCTCCCCACCCCAACATTGATAGATGTATTACTAGGGTATACAAGCAATCATTGAATGACATGGGTCAATGTAATGAAAAGCAAAAACAGATCAGATCAGTGGGTAGAGTCTGTTTATCACTAGCACAATGCAATGAAGAAAGGGGTGAAAATGGGTGGGACACAAGCATAAGCATAAGCACAAGCATGAGCATAAGTATCAACATTTTCTTGCACTTGTACCTACGCTTGTATCATGCTCTTTTTAACACGACTCCTCTTGTGTTTGCATTTATGTTTGAGGCGCTAGTGAAAATATTTGATAGAGTAGCAACACATAAAGAGAAATCGCCATTGCTGTACCTCTTGGAATATCCATAATGTCAATAATTACTGAGTTTGTCTTGGATTTCCAGTCAATCTTAACGGGCATAAAAACAATGTCAGCATTAGTTGAATTAAAGGTATAGGACTTTATATTACATCTGTGACTCTTTGATTAAATGGTCTTTTAGTGGGGGAGATTGTGTACCCTCTGGAACTTCCTCCCACCTAGCCTGCATAGTGGCAAAGGAAATGGGAATGGAGGGGGAAGAGTCCTCCCACCTAGCCTGCATAGTGGCAAGGGAAAGGGGAATGGAGGGGGAAGAGTCCTCCCACCTAGCCTGCATAGTGGCAAGGGAAAGGGGAATGGAGGGGGAAGAGTCCTCCCACCTAGCCTGCATAGTGGCAAGGGAAAGGGGAATGGAGGGGGAAGAGTCCTCCCACCTAGCCTGCATAGTGGCAAGGGAAAGGGGAATGGAGGGGGAAGAGTCCTCCCACCTAGCCTGCATAGTGGCAAGGGAAAGGGGAATGGAGGGGGAAGAGTCCTCCCACCTAGCCTGCATAGTGGCAAGGGAAAGGGGAATGGAGGGGGAAGAGTCCTCCCACCTAGCCTGCATATGGCAAGCAAGGGAAAGGGGAATGGAGGGGGAAGAGTCCTCCCACCTAGCCTGCATAGTGGCAAGGGAAAGGGGAATGGAGGGGGAAGAGTCCTCCCACCTAGCCTGCATAGTGGCAAGGGAAAGGGGAATGGAGGGGGAAGAGTCCTCCCACCTAGCCTGCATAGTGGCAAGGGAAAGGGGAATGGAGGGGGAAGAGTCCTCCCACCTAGCCTGCATAGTGGCAAGGGAAAGGGGAATGGAGGGGGAAGAGTCCTCCCACCTAGCCTGCATAGTGGCAAGGGAAAGGGGAATGGAGGGGGAAGAGTCCTCCCACCTGCTGTAGCCTGTGTAGTGGTAAAGGGAAAGGCGAATGGAGGGGGAAGAGTCCTCCCACCTGCTGTAGCCTGTGTAGTGGGAAAGGGAAAGGGGAAGGAGGATGGAGGAGGGAATTACACATTTGAAGAGAACTCAAAACAAGCTGGAAGCTCATTCGCAGATTGAAGTGAGCTCCTAGCCTGCGTAGTGGCAAGGGAAAGGGGAATGGAGGGGGAAGAGTCGTCCCACCTAGCCTGTGTAGCGGTAAAGGGAAATGGGAATGGAGGGGGAAGAGTCCTCCCACCTAGCCTGTGTAGCGGTAAAGGGAAATGGGAATGGAGGGGGAAGAGTCCTCCCACCTAGCCTGTGTAGCAGCAAAGGGAAAGGGGAATGGAGGGGGAAGAGTCCTCCCACCTAGCCTGTGTAGCAGCAAAGAGAAAGGGGAATGGAGGGGGAAGAGTCCTCCCACCTAGCCTGTGTAGCGGTAAAGGGAAATGGGAATGGAGGGGGAAGAGTCCTCCCACCTAGCCTGTGTAGCAGCAAAGGGAAAGGGGAATGGAGGGGGAAGAGTCCTCCCACCTAGCCTGTGTAGCAGCAAAGGGAAAGGGGAATGGAGGGGGAAGAGTCCTCCCACCTAGCCTGTGTAGCAGCAAAGGGAAAGGGGAGGGGAGATGGAGGAGGGAGTTAGAGCTACACATTTGAAGAGAACTCAAAACAAGCTGGAAGCTCATTCGCAGATTGAAGTGAGCTCCTTATGGTATGAACATATGTATTACAATCTTCCCGACACTGTACCTCCATCAATCTCATACAACTCATGTGAACTCCTTGAACGTCTCTTGCAAGGTAGACCTACAGGAATAGACAACAATGGTTTTCATCTCTATTAAATACCTGAGACTAACTCGAAGGAGGGAGAGAGTATCTTACCAGTTTGTCCATCTGCGGACTGAATCTTGGAGATAAAACTGCCTCTCCGTCCTTACTTAGTTGTTCTAGTGAACAAATGAACGAATGAACAAACAAACAAACAAATTAATTAATTAACAAATGGATGGAGGAATGAATGAACAAATGAATGAATGAATGAAAAAAATGAACGAACAAATGAATGAATTAATGAATTAATGAACAAACGGATGATGGAATGAATGAATAAATGAATGAATAAATGAATAAATAAATGAACACACAAATGAATGAACAGACGATGAATGAATGAATGAACGAACAAATTAATTAATTAATTAATGAACGAACAGATGAGGAAATGAATGAATAAATGAACAAACAAATTAATTAATGAATGAATGAACAAACAGATGATGGAATGAATGAATAAATGAATAAATAAATGAACACACAAATGAATGAACAGACGATGAATGAATGAATGAATGAGCGAATAAATGAATGAATGAATGGAATGGATGGATGAATTAATGAATTAATATTAATTAATGAAACCGCCATCACTTACCAAAGCCACTTCCATCCAAGGAAATGTAGAAAATACCACTCCTGTAGAGCAGTCGTGATAAAAGGAAATGAAAATATGATCACAAATTAATTAACTAAGATAACCTGATAAAACAATGAAATGTCTATGATGATGATGATAATGATGATGATGATGATGATGATAATGATGATGATGATGATGATAGTAACGATGATGATGATGATGATGATCAATGATGACCACCTGATTATGATAGATGGAGATGAATGATGATAATGATGATGATGATAGTGACGATGATGATGATGATGATCAATGATGATGATAGATGGAAATGAATGATGATAATGATGATGATGATAGTGAAGATGATGATGAAGATGATGATGATCAATGATGACCACCTGATGATGATAGATGGAGATGGAGATGAATGATGATAATGATGATGATGATAGTGACGATGATGATGAAGATGATGATGATGATGATCAATGATCAATGATGACCACCTGATGATGATAGATGGAGATGAATGATGATAATGATGATGATTGTCGATGATGAATGATGATGATGGTGATGATGATGATAGTGATGATGATGATGATGCTGTTGATTAAATAGCTGCTGTACAATGGTGGCTATAATGGTGAGACAAGTGATGATAGTTTTTTATGTGATGGTGGTATGTTAATTCTTATACACTAAAGATAACAACATCACATTCAATACAATACAATACAATACATTAACTTTATTTAAGGAGGGAGACATACATGTACTAACCATTTACAGTTTTCTAACTTATGGTATAGATGTGATTGTTTTACCTTCTGTTAGTGCAGTAGATCAATCCAAGACGATATGGTTCATGCCACCATCCTGAGAAAACCACACCAGTTTCCCCTGGGCACCATATAGCCTGGAAATAACCACAAACATGGGTCCATAATTTTAAATACCTTCAAAGTGTTTAATATACAAGGCGCAACATTGCATGCAATATTTTGTGGCAATATTTTTGCAACGTGTGTCCACCAAATTGTTGTAACCGAAGTACAGTGCAATCCTACTTCTGCAACATTGTGTACAACAAGTTGCAGAGGTGGACACACTTGTGTATGTTGCAGGCAATATTGCGTGCAAAGTTGCACAGTGTACCTTTACAATGTGTATGTACAGTGTAGTTTAAAATGATCCCTTGGTTCAATTTAAATTAAACCGGTTCAATTTGGAATTTTAGGGGGAGGGGGGGAGTCCTAAAAAGAACTAAATTATTTTCACCTCCCTCCCTCCCTTCTCTCTCTAACTTGTCCCCTCTCATCTACCTCACTGTCTGTCTGTCTAATAATTAATTAGCTTTTTTTTTTTAATATCCTACCTGACTGGGACTTGAACCTCTTACCTTTGGCTTGCTATCCCAAGACCTTAACCACTTGACCATCCAAGATTTCGTTGGTAGTAATGCATTGCACATTATTAATAAACCTAAACCTAAGATAAAGTCTCCCCTAATACTAAACCTAAACCTAACCCCAAGGTACATGTACTTGATTTCTATAATGTCTTCCCTAAATACGTACTAACCCTAATTATACTTGAACCGGTTCAATTTAAATTAAACCAAAAATCATTTTAAACTACAACATGTACAACTGACGGAAGAACCTTAAATACCACTGTTTGCGACCACCATTCGAAATATGCAAGTTGCAGTTTGTAATTCGTCCCAAGACATAAAAGAAGCCGCATGTCTAATGCAAACTTACCAGTTGCAACTTTCATCTCTCTTGAGTGGTTGCATAGTACTTAGTAACCAGGCGCGGCGGATCCAGGAAAGAATGTGGCCATTTTCCGAATGACGCTATATTACTGCTACTTTGAAAATTTTGACCGTTTTACGAAAAACGGTGTAAACCGGTCTGGATCCACGCCTGGTAATGCAAAGAGTGGTAAGTAATAATGTTTAATGGCAGTAGACTGTTACCTGTCCAACAGATAAGTCACAAGGAATACCATCAATGACGCTGATGTCACCAGTTGCGATGTCGAGCACTGCAAGCACTGGGTGATGCCTCTTGGCAAGTTGCTCACCCCAGCTTCCCTCGTAATCAAACTCACTCCCCTGCAAATACATGAAGCATCAATGCATAATGTTCACTTATATAAAGCCAGCCTGAGTGGAGACCTGGGCAAGCAGTCGGGATTACTATTATTATTATTATTATTATTATTATTATTATTATTATTATTATTTACCAAATATTGGAACATTTCAAAGGTGAGGATGCTCATCGTACCTTTTAGGGGTTAAAATTGCAGTAACTTGGTACCACTTACAAATACATTATAGAATGACTGAAAAGTCAACAAAAGTGTTTCTTTATTAACCTTTTTTGGCTGGGATTTTGGAGAACTCTCATCTGGAAACGAAAAGACAACAAAAAGACAACATTGAGTCACTGATCGGGAAAATAGAAATCAACATGTCACTGCAACATTCTACACACAAATGAATAAACCTGGGCACTACTAATTAGTTGTCAGTGTTTATTAGATGCAAAGAAACAAAAGAAAACAAAAGAGTGAGTGTCTATTATTGGTGTAGTTAGTAATGCCCAGGTTTATTGGAATCACTCTATAAGACACATAAAAGAAAACTATCTTCAAAATAAACTCAGTAAAATTTACAAGGTTTGAGTTTTGCTGCAATCAGATGGTAAAGGAGATCTGTAAAAATACATTAATTAATTAATCAACTAGACGCTCTACTAGCGTGAACTCGGGCTTCTTAATAAAGCTGTTTTGATAATAATAATAACAATAAAATAATACTTTATTAATTCTCACCATGGGGCTTTTCAGAATTATTACAAAACTACTTGATAGATTTTAAATGTGAAACCTAATAGCTTATTTGTATCATCATACAGAAGTAGTAGTCTTAGCCTATTACTTGCACAATTTAAAGCAGAATTTCCATGCTCAGAACGGGTCAGTGAATGGCAAAAAAAAAATCGAAAACATCCTTAGATTTTAATAGCTGGTTTTATTAGGGAACTATTTCAGAAAATAGTGCAGAAAACAGCGTTTGGTCACTCGTTACGTGACTCAGTAGAGCATGCATACGTAATTAGCTTCAACACTGACACTGCTTAGCTGACAGCCGGCGAAGCATATTTCGATTACCTTGCAAGAAACGAGTTCACAAACTCATCAATAAAATTACGAGTTCTTACTAAGCCACAGACATCTGTTAGAAATACACTTTCAGACAGAATTGCAATATTCTCTAGGATATTTGCATATTTAACTTGAAGCAGTATTTAAATGACAGCTGGACTGGCTCGAGCAAGGGAGCACGGCAGAATCCTTTTTGAATGCTGGTGATTTGATTTATCGTTTAATACGTACGTACGCCACTGCTCTCTCTTCCTTTCCATAAGAATGGTATACAGTGGTATTCAGGGGTATACAGGGGTGTACAGGGGTGTACAGGGGTGTACAGTGGTATACAGGGGTATACATGGGTATACAGTGGTATACAGGGGTATACAGGGGTATACAGTGGTATACAGGGGTATACAGTGGTATACAGTGGTTATATAGTGTAATATATACAAAATCGGGAAACTATATGGGGTATTAACATGAAGTACTTACCCTAAAATTGGAACGATACAGAGAAGATTAGCATTGGCCCCGTGATTTAGTACCGACAGCGGTAAACACGCATGCGCTATGGTGACCACTTGCAGATTTGGCATAGAATAATAATAATAATAATAATAGATTTATATAGCGCCAATTACGAGGTTCAATGGCGCTGTTACAATTAATAATAATAATAGTAATTAATCAGAAATTAAATGCTTGATTATGAAACATAGAAACATGACGACAAAGAAAAACCGTCTGTATTTTCAGACTCGGGCCTTCCACAGGAAGCCCGAGTAATTAATTAACTAAAGTAACAATTACCTTGGTCATTTGTCTCAAAGTAGGACAGACATTTTTCTCTCTTCTTCTCTGCTACATAAACCAGTCGTCTCTCTGATGGTGACCATTGAAGACTACTGAACTGTGCTGAGAAAAATAAATAATGTCAATAAGTATTGTGAATGAGAAATGAGAAATGAATGGAAATATGAATGGCTCAAAGTTACTCACAGTCCTCACAGATATCTCCATGCTTATCAGCAGCTTTTATGTCAATTGACTTCAGTATGTTATTGGATGACCAAATCTATAATAGATTGAAAACAAGATCATTAATTAATAGCAACTATGTATCAAATATTATGAATACAGATCACATCATCATCATCATTATTATTGATGTTATTTAATTTACCTCTAAATATTGCTTTTCGTCATCTTTCTTTGTAGAAGGGATTTTTCTGACAATGGCTTGAAACTGCCCTGACGGTGATCTACTTACGAGTTGGCTAAACAAAGAAAAACATTTAAAAGTATCATATGCATGGCATTATTATTACTAATCCACTTCATTATTTCACAAGAGTAATATCCCTCCCACTTTCATTCTCTGTCCTCCCACTTTCAGCCTCTGTCATTATCACATACCTCTCCCACTTCCATCCTCTGTCCTTCCACTTCCATCCTCTGTCCTTCCACTTCTGTCCTCTGTCCTCCCACTTCCATCCTCTGTCCTCCCACTTCCATCCTCTGTCCTTCCACTTCTATCCTCTGCCCTCCCACTTTCATCCTCTGTCCTTCCACTTCCATCCTCTGTCCTTCCACTTCTATCCTCTGTCCTCCCACTTTCATCCTCTGTCCTCCCACTTCCATCCTCTGTCCTTCCACTTCCATCCTCTGTCCTTCCACTTCCATCCTCTGTCCTTCCACTTCTATCCTCTGTCCTCCCACTTCCATCCTCTGTCCTTCCACTTCCATCCTCTGTCCTTCCACTTCTATCCTCTGCCCTCCCACTTTCATCCTCTGTCCTTCCACTTTCATCCTCTGTCCTTCCACTTCCATCCTCTGTCCTTCCACTTCTATCCTCTGTCCTCCCACTTTCATCCTCTGTCCTCCCACTTCCATCCTCTGTCCTCCCACTTCTATCCTCTGTCCTCCCACTTCCATCCTCTGTCCTTCCACTTCTATCCTCTGTCCTCCCACTTCCATCCTCTGTCCTTCCCACTTCCATCCTCTGTCCTTCCACTTCTATCCTCTGTCCTCCCTCCCACTTCCATCCATCTGTCCTTCCACTTCTATCTGCCCTCCCATTTTCATTCTCTGTCCTTCCACTTACATCCTCTGTCCTTCCACTTCTATCCTCTGTCCTCCCACTTTCATCCTCTGTCCTTCCACTTCCATCCTCTGTCATTCCACTTCTAATCCTCTGTCCTCCCACTTAAATCCTCTGTCCTCCCACTTTCAGACTCTGTCCTCCCACTTCCATCCTGTCAAAACTTCCATCCTCACTCCTCCCACTTCTATCCTCTGTCCTCCCACTTCCATCCTCACTCCTCCCACTTGCGCAAATATCAATCGTCCCAAAATTCCATCCTCTGTCATGTATCACATACCCCTCCCACTTTAATTCCCTGTCCTCCCACTTCCATCCTCTGTCCTCCCACTTCCATCCTCTGTCCTCCCACTTCCATCCTCTGTCCTCCCACTTCCATCCTCTCTCATCTACCACATACCCCTCCCACTTCCATCCAACTTACAACTTACGAAAATAAATACGAAAATAAATACGAAAATAAATATTTACAGGGTAGTCCAGTCAGTGGCAGATGCCTCTGATATCAAAAGGAGCCCTCCCACTTCCATCCTCTGTCATGTACATGTACCTAGGAATCTCAGTAGAATTTAAAACATCCAGCCCAAAACTTTCAGACATGTAATAAAGACATTTGACACACAAAATTTCATAGCCAGTAGAGGCGGTTACTTTTGTCTTGACAGAATTCCACCAGTTACCGGCTGTTACTGACAACCAAATTCTTGTTGATTTCATACATACACATTCTGCAACTCAACAGGAAATGATGGCTCCTGCACTGGTCCCACATGTCTAAGGTCTCTCTCACAAATAGCATTATGGTTCCTCTGAAATTTTCTGTTCTCCTTTCTCACCAGATCTCTTTGGCTCCAACATGATGTGATAGTTACATCAAGCTTTCCTTTTTCTGTTCTATTGTCGTGGAAGTATAATCTTCCACTTGTTATTGACGGAACTGTACACAATTCTGTATATTCCTGTGTAGCTTTTTTAACAAAATCCTGAGAATTCAAGAGTAAAGAGAAATGACTTTGGTGAAATTTTTTTATGGATAATACTGAAATCAATCTCTATAGCTAGGGTTTATTAACTATACATTTATGTATTGTAATGATATGAATTCTTCAGCAGAATTTATACCTCTATTTCGCCGGCATTTGCAGACATGTTGAATCCAAGTAGGCCTATAAAAGGACTGGGCACGAGTTTTATTGTGCCAACCACAGGTAGCCCAAACGTCATCAAAACCATTGGTCAAAACCATTGGTCATCAAAACCACTCAAAAACACAATTTCTTGCTCAGATTTCTACACCAAAGTGTTCTTTAATTATCAGACTACTGCTATGAAGACATGTTTCAGAATCCCATATCCTTTGAAGTCTTTCTAAGAGTTCATTCCTGAGACCATTCGAAAATCCAACGGTCAAACGAATATTCAATGACGTCACGGTCCACCGATTCTACGTTTGGGCTACCTGTGTGCCAACCAAAAAAAATTAGGGAAACATTTACCATATTCAAAGCTTCATTTTATTTAAACATAGAAATAATTGCTGGCGAAGAGGTAAAGAAAAAATATCGATATCCATAAAACGGAGTTAAAATCGTGAAAAATGAATTGAGAATCTATTGGGTTCCCTGTGGTTGAACTCCTTATTTACCCACAATTCCCTGCGCTCGGCCTCCAATCCTTGTTCGAAAGGAAATTTTACTAGGAGGAAGTTTTCCTTCTTAAAATCGAAAATCGATAAAAAGGCCATTAAAAGTCACAGCTTATAAAAAATGAGTGCGGGACTTCCTAGAAGAATCACTAAGGTAGCTATATGATGTGGTTTTGGGCTGATTTGAGTGATTTTAAGGCTATTTTTTGAGAGTCAAAGCAGCTGACTCATGTTCACCTCGAGTTGACTGTGTGTGTATTTTCCATTCCATAGGAAACGCAGCGGCTGATGAGCGAACCTGTAGATGGTATAACAGCTATTCCTGATGAACATAATGCTCGATACTTTCACGTGGATGTCACAGGACCAAGAGATGTAAGTTAGGCCATGAACCATACACGTGCAAGTGGAATAAAACTGCTAAACATTTCAATATTTCATAGGTCGGGCCCCGTCGAATCTTAAAATACCGGTATCTTTAATATGAATTGATTTTTGTTCCTTCTTCTTCAGTCTCCCTTTGAGGGTGGTAAATTTAAATTGGAGTTATTCCTACCCGAGGAGTACCCAATGGCGGCCCCCAAGGTACGGTTTATGACAAAAATATACCATCCAAACATCGACAAACTTGGGAGAATCTGCTTGGATATATTGAAAGGTAGGTTGTTTAAACATTAATGCCATGTTGATCGTAGTGTAGATCAATACTCTTTAGTCCTTTATCTTCCTGTTATTAGCTTTAACTTTCCTTATACCAAAACATCTCCATTTTACAAGTATTTATGGGTATTTAGTACTAATGTTGTACATTTTTGATAATGAGATTATGGAAATTATTCAAATTAATTTCTGTAGTCTCTATAAAACATTGTTTTGAGTGAAATATACTGTGTTGAATGTTACTGTTCAATATGATAATTTCAAAGTGTAACTTGTACACAATGATTTTTATTGCTTTCAAGTTGTTTAGACACCTTACATAAATTTCTACTCCTTGACAAGACACATTAGATTCTGCATCATTTGCTGGATTGAGGGTACAAGGCTGAGCAATTGTGTCTTTTGTCAATGAGTACAGTGGTAGCTAACAACTCAAAACTGGATTACTGCTATTTCCAGTTGAGCGCGCTGCTCGCCGAATTTCACTGGGTCGAGAAATGTTTGAAGTCATCAAATCCCACGCCCTAAAACATTGTTTTGACAGGTGACAAGTACGTTCTTTCAGCACGTGAATTGTTGGATGTTGGCGTGTGAACTTGCTTTGATTACAGTTCAAATCCAGTTATGAATTTCTCGTAGTTTCGTTCTACAAGCCTGGAAAACCTCTTGACGTCGACTTAAGAAGAGCTATCATTGATGAGATTGTAAAAAATGAAGGAAATGTAGTCACAGGTTATTTTCCAAGCTCAATTACAGTTGTAGCTGAGACATTTCATGTCGCACGAAGCACAGTTAGAAAAATCTGGAACACGTTTTGCAATGAATTCACTGAGAATCCTCATCCGAAAGGAGGCGGCAATCCAAAAGTGATCCACTTTTGATTCTCCTTTCTTTTACACCCTGTATATTCGACTTTAAATTGGTACTCCATGGTCAACTCGTTCAAGAATACACGTAGTCTCAACAAGTTGGCGCGCCAACTCTAATAAGTTCACGTGCCGAAAGAACGTACTTGTCATCTGTCAAAACAATGTTTTAGGGCGTGGGATTTGATGACTTCAAACGTTTCTCGACCCAGTGAAATTCGGCGAGCAGCGCGCTCAACTGGAAATAGCAGTATTTCTTCTGCCAATTCAAGCTCTATAATCATCAAAATCTGACCCATGGTTGATGTATAGTTCTGTTTCTGGTCATCAAACCCCTTTTGTTGATCAATGGTTGTGTGCAAGTGTGCTGTACATGATAAACACTTTACACCTGTGAGGTCTCAAGGGTGTTTGCAAATGAGATATTTGACATTAGTATAAACCATCCAGTGGCCATGGTCTATCGCAAATCCTGCAATCTGATTGGTTCGCTACTAGTGGTCTATCAGCTCATAGACCCCAGTACAGTAGATGTAAACAAACAAAATGGCGGCTTCGTTGTTGCGTTTTGCTAATCTATTGGAGGAGTTTCTCGGCGAATTATTGTCTGTTGCTTGTTTCTGTCATTTTCTACTGACCTACTGGATGGTTTATGCTAAAACAATTAGACTACTCGTTCTCGTTTTCTATGATGGATAGTCAACTCGGCGCTTATAAAAGGGAGGAAAAAAACGTCTGAAATCCGTTCTATTTAAAAAAACAATGTTTATAATCATGACCATTTTAGTTAAACAGTGTTCATGCAACAATAACAGTAAAAGTTTTTAAATGGGAATATGCTCAGAAAAAACTATAATCCGAGCGGATTTTCAAGCAATGAGCTACCGTATACTACTGGACTCCATCAGTCTCATTTGCTATGTACACCTACGGTAATTGCCTGATTATTGTTTCCTGTATATGGTACCCCGTATGGGGAGGAGTAAATGAAGGGGGCTTATAACCGGGGGGCTTATGTATAACCGGGAGGCAATTTCTGTTAGCAGACAGGTGGGCTTATAATCGGGGGGCTTATAACCGGGGGGACTTATAACTGGGATTCTACGGTATATTAGTAAATTTTTGGCCTTACAAAATATCCTGTGATTAATAACATCTATTGCACCTTAGATAAGTGGAGCCCTGCCCTTCAGATCCGTACTGTACTTCTGTCAATTCAAGCTCTCCTTAGTGCACCCAATCCTGATGACCCATTAGCTAACGATGTCGCTGAACAGTGGAAAATAAATGAAAGCCAAGCAATTGAAACTGGTAAGAACAAGTGACATAAACAAAATCCATACATTAGGGGTATCGAATGGTCAAGGCGAGACTTTGTGAGACTCCGAGACAAGGCATATTTTTGGGAGCTTGAGACGCTTTTCACCGATTTCCTTTGTTTTCAAAATTCAAGACTCGAGACAGCTTTTTGCGAAAAAACGAGACCCACAAAAAATTTTCGAGACTGACTTTTTGCGGGGACCATTCGACACCCCTATGCATTTGTACCTTGCCGTAAACAAGATACTTTGCTGGCTGATTGGTCTGGAGTTTATTAGAATACATATTCAGTCTACCGTGGGTAAATAAAAGTGATATATGACGTATGAATGAGGCTTCATGGGCACCCCAGTACAGGCATTCTCCTTGCATCTCCACCAGTAGAGTTTTTCAATCACAGAAACATTACGATGGAATATCACCAGCTTCTTTCATCAGTTGCAATTCGTCAGGAAAATGAAAAATTTGTTGGGGAAAAAGAAAACAAGGGGTCTTCTTGATCCTAACTCCCTTTCATTCCCTTGTTGACAGGTCTGTGAATATCACAATAGAGAGCTTTAGCAAACACGACGCAACGTGAAAGAGGACGGCGCGCACGCTGACGAATAACTGTGAAAATGACCGTTGGCGTCCTCAACATCACGAAGATGACGTGAAAACAAGTGAAATGGCGTCGTAAACTTGACGTCGTGATGTTGTCACGGTAGTCACGCAATGACCAAATGTGATATATTTGTCATCTAACTTCACGTTCTCACGTTGCGTCGAGTTTGCTAAATCTCTCTAATAATATAATAATTATTGAAATTTACATCCCTAATTTGTTTTTCAGCGAGATTGTGGACCAAAAAATATGCCGTGATTGCTCCAACAAGTCTGTGATCATAACATATGCTGTCTATTAAATGGAGGGGATCCGAACTACAAAAGTTTTATATGATCAATGGAAATCCCCTTCATTACACTGAATTACACATCAAAGACATCATTGATAACAATCTATGTAAGATTTGAGCGTATCTTTAAATGTATGTCTTTCTGTGAAAGTCCTTGAGAGAAGTCTTCCAGGTATTAGCATTGTTTGTCAAAATAGAAGTATATGGGACATTTTATGCTTATGGGAATCTCCAGAACTCACTAGCAATCAGCCTCTGTAAAACGTACTGTAGATAGCGTGCCAGGAATACTAATCAAGATCTTTAAATCCTTGTTACAAACTTCAAATTATTTTAATTGATGTGTATTTACTGTCTCAATTGGAGTGATGTTCAAAAACTTATGCAGTTGAAGCAATGATATTGTCATACAAAGTCTCTCTCTCATAGTTGTCTTGTAACTTTTGTAATCTGAAATTATTCTTTACTGGAACCCACCAGTGATAAAAAACATGTACCATAGCAGGGTAACAGTTTACAACTGTAAGTCCAGGTTAAACCATTCACTTTACCTCGTTAAATGGCATTACTATGCAACCACATGAGACAAAATTTGCTTATCAGTTATGGAATGTAATTAGACTCCAGACATCAACAAAGCTGCTTTGGCATTATTTGCTGTTTATGATTGACTGATTGTCTATTGCAAACTTACGAGTCACAACTTTTTTGTCTGGGGTGGTAAACATGGATCGCCCTTTCAGAAACGGTAGGGGAATGAGATGGGAGGCAACTTCCTTCTTTCCTGGCTCTTTTCCTTCCTTTTTCTCTCAAGAGATCAGTTTCACTGGCAAAGGTTTATTTATTTACATGTATTGTGTTGGTAAATAGAATACAAACACTAAAACTGTGAAACAGTGCTAACTTTAATTAGCACTAAATAGTGCAATGTCCATTGTTTCATTGGTGCTATTTAGCACTAATTAGTTAGTACTTTTTCACGGTTTTAGTGTTTGCACTCTAAAGGGTTTGCCCTTATTAGCCCAATCATACATGTAAGTCTCCACTTCATTTGAAATCCCATGCACCATATAATTAGCTACTTGGAAGGGAAGGAGTGGGTTACCTGTGGTGGGGTTTCCATATAAGCCACTTGTAACCTCTCATGTGGAGTTTTATCCAGGAGTGGGTTACCTGTGGTGGGGTTTCCATATAAGACACTTGTAACCTCTCATGTGGAGTTTTATCCAGGAGTGGGTTACCTGTGGTGGGGGGTTTCCATATAAGCCACTTGTAACATCTTGTGGAGTTTTATCCAGGAGTGGGTTACCTGTGGTGGGGGGTTTCCATATAAGCCACTTGTAACATCTTGTGGAGTTTTATCCAGGAGTGGGTTACCTGTGGTGGGGGGTTTCCATATAAGCCACTTGTAACCTCTAGTGGAGTTTTATCCATGGAAATGGGTTTCTATGATGAGTGGGTTACCTGTGGTAGGGAGATTTAAAAGCCCTGACCACAGGTAACCCACTTGCTGAAAACCCGTCTCCACAATTAAAACACTGGAAGTGAACACTAGCTTTAGTGGCATGTGCCACAGTGGATAGTGATGGAGAGGGGTAGGATGGGAAGTGGGGAACTGTGGCTTTTACATTGTCAAAACAATTCTGGAATGATATTCGAAACATTTTGACTAAAACTTAAAGGTTGTTGCATAAAGGAAAACCAGTAAAAACTGTAAGTAGCAGTTCCATGCTCAATAACTAGCCATACTTAAAAGGGTAAATATTTCACAATATCGGCGACCTAATGGCATTGATTTCTCAGGAAGATTTCAATGTGTTCTTTGATTGTCTGCACATCAGCTTCGCAAACTTTATTGTGTATCTCAGGCTTCTTCATTGCATCTTCAAGTTGTTGGTGCATTGGAGGGTGTGGCTCAAGCCTACGTAACTCGCTCATCACTACCAAGGGGTCACTAGAGCCTTGTTCTTTCCCTAAAGCTTTGAGAACATTGTCTGCAAACTTACTATAATGCGCTGTAGCTGATATTACCATGGGCTTGTGAGGGGAAATGAAGTTATCTGCTACAGCTTTGGCAATTGCTGTGTGGGGGTCAAGCAGGTATCCTCTCTGTTTGAACACTGTTTGGATTGTAGTTAGACAACCTTGTTCATCACTCCATCCAGATTTAATGGTAGATGATAGAGTATTGTGGAGTTTTGACCCAACCTATCAACAAATGCCAGTGAATAACGATGATATAAAAGAGCAACTTTATTTATTTATTTTATTTATAAAATCTTTTTACAGACGGCCTACGTCAAAGCTGAAAATAATTTCTCGTAGGGAATGATGACTTGTAGGTAGTTTGACTGACAGTAGTATTTTCTTTGCTATCTCTGGGGCCAGGGTGTGGTAATTTTTGAGGAGGGTCCAATCATACAGTCAAACCTCTACTGATGGTCACCTTCCCACAATGGCCAAGGTTTTTTTGTTCTGAGGAGCAAGGATGGCTTAGTTGGTTAGTGCGCAGCCTACTATGCGAGAGGTACCCGGTTCGATTCTTCATGACCGCTCATCCTTGTTTCGACTTCTTTCTAATCTGTGTAGCTCAATGCAGCTTTACATACCCATAAAACGGAGCACCGATGGAGGGAGGGGATAATAGGGCGCACCTTCGAGCGCTTTATACATGAGCCCCAGGCTCGGGAGATTGGGCAACCACTCCCCACGTTATCGAACTAAAATAAATACCTTTACCCTTTTTTACCACCCACTAGCCAGCTCATTCATTTATTGTTATTGATACCTCCCAACAATGGCCACCTCTACACAACGACCACAAATTGTCCTGAGGTGGCGATTGTAGAGAGGTCCTATCAAAGTCTGAGTACAAGACTGCAGTTACAGAACAGGTCCGTTTTTAAACAGTTACTAAGACTTTGGAGCAATTACCTGGAAAGTGCCATCTTTTTCCAAAGACTTGAATAGTTGCGTGACCAGTTCTGCGTTGCGTGACGTCACGTGATATATAAATCGTTCGAGATTGGACGACTTGAATATGTCTATTGATGGCGATACGGTACGATGCAGGTTTCTCTTGTGAATGTCATAAATACCGTTATGGAAGAATTCAGTCAAGACGTTATTCACATTAGATGCGCAAATGATATTATCAAACGGGATTCCCATTTCCTACAAGAAATTAAGAGAAAATGAGAAACTTGCCGTAGCTTCCCAGAATCCTTTAGGATTCCACGTAAGGATTCCACGTGCGCACACGCTGGTGACAAATGTTTTAAATCTGATCGTCTCTTGTGACGTTAGTTTACCGCGAAAACAGGCACGACACAAATATATCCATATTTAAAATAAAGCAAAGTGCAATGCAGCACAAAATACTTATAATAAATGAAACGATATTTGTGCGCGCGCGTCTTTTTTGATGGGTTTCCTGTGTTAGGTTGGGCTCCCTGTTCGCGTCCCGTAAAGTGCGCGCATTATTCAGTTTTGAGATTGCAGGTCACAGATCACGGCCCTTGAAGAATCTATAGTCCTGAGACGAGAAAATTGTAAATTCTAGGTTTGTACAAACTACTCACCTTAGCATAGTACGCGGCTAGAATGTTGCCAAAATTACCCGTTGGTATACAGACATCGGCTTTTTCCCCAGCACTAATGATACCGTTCTTCACAAGCTCCAAGTACGACGAGGCGTGGTAGGCAATCTGAGGGACGAGTCTACCCCAGTTTATAGAATTAGCGGCTGATAGCTTCACATTGTAATCACTTTGAAGTTTTTCACTGAATGCAGTATCACTGAAGATTTGCTTGATGGATGACTGACAGAAGTCAAAATCGCTATCAACGCCTAAGACACCAGCGTTTGAACTATTTGCAGTAATCATTTGTCTTCGTTGAGTTGTGCTAACGCCGTTTGAAGGATAAAGAACAAAAACGTCGGTTGACTTGTTGGCGCGAAATCCCTCCAGTACAGCGCTTCCAGTATCTCCAGATGTAGCGACGAGAATTAGGTATTTTGTGTTCTTCGTTGAAGATAAACTGATGGCCTTGTTGAAGAAGTTGGGTGTGAGTTGCAGAGCGAGGTCCTTGAATGACGCTGTGGGACCGTGGAAGAGCTCAAGAATAAAAACCTGTTTGTCCAGATTTACTACAGGGGCAATGCCCGGATGTTGGAAGTTTGTATGGTACGCTTTGTCAATCATTTGCCTTAGCATTGAAGGGTGGAGGTCACGAGGGTGGATCAACCGTTCTAATATTCGTAGAGCGCGTTCTTGATAAGTACAAGGTACAAGACGTTCGATTTCTCCTATACGTTCGAACAACAGAGAGAAATAACGGTGAAAATATGTAAAGACATAGACACACCCTTAGGCCTGTGGTTTCACTGGGACGTTAGTTGACTGAAAAAAGGGCTCGACACAAGTATGAGCAACTGCTCTGCATTTTTGTTACAGAGTGGGCGTATTGATGCTGATAACGAAAATAGATAATACAGAATGTAAAACAACGGAGATAGAGGAAGAAGAACATATAAGAACACAAAAATGACGCAGATCATTATTTCACTACAAAAACAGTCTCGGCGCAAGCGCAAGCAAAAGCGGATTTCTTCAGTCTTGTTGTGATTAATTAATATATCTCCATGAAAAGTGCGGCTACTCTCCCATCACTGTTTGCAGTAGTGTGTCGCATTTTTCTCATGAATTGCGCGGCGAAAAGAATGTGGGAAAATCTCCCTGATAACAAGTGTATTTCTCGTATCCTACCTAAAGTCATTCGTGGTATGTCTTGGTCAGGAACATAAAGCCCTCCATCTGGTGCTAGTCCCTCAAGAACAACATCCAGAAAGTTTTTCTTGTCTAAAACATCTTTGTGCTGTCTTGTGCTGACATATCTAGTACCTCTATCTAGTGATTTGACACTTTCAATGACTTTACGAGTGACACTCTCCGGCGATTCATTTGCCTCGCAGGTGACCCGTACGTCGTAACTGCCTTCATAAAACTGCTTTCTGTACTCGAGGATCTCAGCCATAGTCGTACCTGAAAAACAAATGACTTTGCGTTAAAGTCGTTTTCGTATGAGTGGGAAGTAGTTACGGTACGGATCGTGCCGTGCGGTGAAGGTACCGTGCGGTATACAAGCATTCAGCTGATTGGTTGATAAATGATTTTGCGCGCTATGATTGGTTGAATATAATATCTTCGATTCCGTACCGTAACCGTAACTCCGTGCCGTAGGTTTCCCACTCATACGAAAACGACTCTATACGACTCTTTACTTCCGACACGGAAGTAAAGGCGCGCACATGCAGATAAGTGATTTTAGCTTCAATTCGTGAAACAGTATCAAGGGTAAAGCTGCGCGACTGAGCAAGAAGCATGAGCCTTTCCGCACTTCCGGCGCACCGTACGCAAAACCCTAGCCCTGTCCACATTTCATTCAAAACTATGCACACGAAAATGTTTACGGTGTATGGAAGGACACTTGGACATCTGAAACCGCGCCAAATACCGGCCCTTGAGGAAACGGAGTTGCTCAATATGATCGCTCCTGGATCGCTGATTATTTAATAGCTACTTACGTACCATCATTCTGTCCAACTATTCGGTCGACTTTCATTCTTTCCAGACGGTCCAAGATATCAGAATCATCCACGTCTAGATAAACAACAGTTCCTAGCGCTTGAACATGTGACATAGCCAATCTGTACATCGGATTGGACCCAGAGAGGGATATAACAGAGTTATCGCACGATAGTTGTAACAAGGCTTGACCTTCAGCTTCTATGAAGCCATTTGAACCAACATCAGTCAACTGCAATTAAGGGTACATATACATACACACAGTTGTATATTCCAAATAATTAATTGGTGGGTTGGGTGAGGTGGTTGTAGGAGGGTGGGGTTGTAGGGAGTGGTCCTGAGTACTCATGATGGCGGTGTGTGCATAAACCATATCGGCGAATTTAAAATGTCAGAACATCCACTCGAGTGGAAGGCAGCCGATCCAGAGCAAGAGCCCCCCCCCCCCCCCCCCCCCCCCGGAAGATCCCCCCCCCCCCCCCGAAGAGCGCCATCTTTGAAAACGTCTATTCGGATATTGTTGAACATGACACAGAAATACGGCTCAGCCCTTGTGTTCGAGTGTAGGACATTTGACTGATAGAAGCCCAAAAAAACGCTAAATGACTAACCTTTTGCGCTACCGCCATTCCCCAAACTTTTTCCAAATGATCGTTATCCACATCAATAACTTGCTTTCCTAGACTTTCTGCTACCATCCTACCAATGGTCGTCTTCCCTGCACCAGGACTTCCCATGAGGATAATGTTATTGCCTCTCTGTTGATTTGATGAAAAACAATTTGATGGATTTAGCGGTACAGATTTAGCGGTATTGGGCTTCCTGTGGTTTTCCAATCCAGTCCATTCACGAAATTCACCATTAGATGAAAATCTGAAAATTGTGCTTATTTTGGATTTGTTTTAATTTCACACGATAAAAGAAAGCCAAATGAACGATTTTGTGGTACATATTTGTATTTTGAAAGTAATTTCTTTGTAGTAGTAGTATGATTCATTCAAAACAGCAGCGGAAAAGCCCGGCGGAAAAGGTTGAACTTTGAACTATAATCTTGAAGGCTAGTAGAATTCAGTTCTGGGGGAAATATTTAAACAAAACAAAGCAAAGGTTTGAAACAAGATTATAAATATTATGTTTTGTAGTACTGACCTTTGAAAAGTCCGGCAAATCACTGCAACGTCTCACAGCTCTACACGGCGACACGATACGCGATGAAAAAAGTTGATTTTGTCGGCGGGAAAATAAAGAATTTGCCCGACCAAAACGAGAAATCCGATAACAACCATTTCTGTGCATGATTATGACAGAAATACATAGAAAAATTCAATTACTTCTTCGTTTACTTCACTAAACAAAACATCGATTTCTCCAGTTGGCGGTCTTTTGCGGCACACGTAATAACACAGGAATCCCAATCAATGCATTTTAGTCATCATGATACAGTGTTTGTACTTACCGGTAACAGTAAGTTAGGTAAGATACCTAATTAATACGTTTATGAGCAATGATTACTAGTATTTCATTGTTGAAAGAAAATATGTGTATTGAAAAATTAGGAACATTTTCTGAAAATGTTCAAACTAGGAGTTTGGGCTCCCTGTGGTACAATTTATTTAATATATATATAAACTTTGTAATAATTATTGTCAATCAAATACTACTTTCCAAAATAGTAATTTGTTGGTACAAAAGGCATTTTCACAACTTTTGTGGGTATTTTTTTCTTGTAGACTTCAAGTTGGAGAGATGTCCCAACTTTGGATCTTGAAGTGTCAACATACGCCATGGCAATGTTTTGTTTTAAGGTTGGCGAAGGACAACCACTTGTCACATGACCTGTTAATATAAATAATAAGTAATAATAATAAATATATTGTTGTTGTTGTTGATATAAAAAATTCCAAATACAGTTGAACCTCCAGTTGCGACCACTCTGCGACCACCTCTTCTAAGTGACCAGTTTTCCAAAATACAAAAGTTTCCCATTAAGTCAAATCACTATAGTTGGAACATCTCGTAAGCGACCACCTCCCGTAAGCGACAACATGGCTTAACATTTTGGTTGGTTGCTTATGGGAGGTTCGACTGTATAGTCAATGTATATAGGTCTTCTAGTGAATGTAACCTTCTATAAATACATGTTATACTCACCAATAACGTTTCCATCCTCATCAAGTACCTTTGCACCTCCTAAATTAAGCATAGATGAGTTCAACAAGAGTCTTATTATAACCACAGAATGATTGTCTACAATGCCATACCTCTAGCAGGAGCTCCTGTGGACATTAACCCAATTCTTTTCTGCTTGGGTTTGTCTTTGATTTGTTTCTGAATAACGTCTGCACCAGGGAAGTTTTTTTCTTGTCGTCTACGTTTGCCTAGAAAATAAAATATTATTTTTCTCTCTGCTGTTTCTTCTCTTAATTCTCTCTTGCAGGTTTAATAAGTTGCCTTACAAATTCATCATGATTATAATAATAATAATACAGTTCTATCCTCATTATCACCTAACCTGACTTCCATTATCATTAACATCACAGTGACGACCATCACCATCATAATAATATTTAATATTCATCATCATTGTCATCTTAATGTTACATGTACTAACATGTACTATAATAATACAGTCAAACCTCTATTAAGCGGTCACCCTTGGGACATTGCCAACTGACCGCTTAATAGAGGTGACCGCTTAATAAAGGTCAAGTTTACAGTAAGTATGGGGAGTCACCTATTTCCAGGAATTTGAGTGAAAGTGACCGCTTAATAGAGGGTGACCACTTAACAGAGGGCCGCTTAATAGAGGTTTGAGTGAATATTAATGTCAATTAACATTGCAGTTTGAAAAACCTGAATTACAATGATATGATAAATACTACTAATTTTACCAATTACCTATTGTCCACACCAGTACTGCCGATGGTGGCATGGTATCTTCATCAATATCATTACCATATAAGCACAGGCCAGCTTCCAAACGTAGAGTGTCTCTAGCACCAAGACCTGCAAGTTGGACCTCTACGTGTTGACAGCCCAGCATAGAGTTACAAAGATCCACTGTACGATCTTTGTCTACTGACAGCTTTAATACAAAGTGAAGTAAAATTATCATCATTATTCAGAGAGGTCCAAACTGTCTGTTTGTCATGTCATGTCTGTTTGTAGATGTTAGTTTATATATAGCTTATTTTTTCACCTTAAGTGAATTTATTATATTCGACATACCGTATATATATTAATTTTTCATATATTTTTTCATATTGGGAATTCATTAGGGGTCGGGTATACTGCACCACGTTCCACCCAATAAGAATATAACCCAATGTATTTTAAAGGGGACTTCGTGTCCTATTATGCAACACCTGCCTTATGGGCGAATCTTGAAAATAAAATAATAAATAAATAAACTGCATGCTTATTAATAATTTACTACACTTCATGTATGCTATGGTCAAAAGTGTATTAATTAGCAAACTTCTGTTTCAATGATGAACAAGTCTAATGTCAAGTATATTGATTTTTATTATCTATAGTGTTGTTTTACCTCAAAACCATCTTCTCCTGTGTATCCACACCTTGTGATCCTCACATCTTTTATGCCAAACACAGTAGTTGTGGTGCCATTCATAAATGTTAATTGCGATAGATCACCATCCACCCCGCCTTGTAGAACCTGGGCTGCTTTGGGACCTCCAAAAAAAATTTTTAAAAAAAAGTTATATTTTGATCACAAAGATTTATAGTTATGACAGCACAGTGAATAAGACAAAAGCAAATATATTATTCTGTGTATTTGTGTATTCTGTGTATGTGATTTGGGGTGGGCTGCATATCAGCAGCTATACTGGGACCTCAAATATATTTTTACAAAGTACTTATATAATTTAATCATGAAGATGACTTATGACAGCAAAGTAAATAAGACAAAAGCTGACATTGAAATAAATTATTATTATTATTATTGACATACCTTGTAAAGCTAAAAGACCTCTATTCTCTAAAAATTCAAGACCAACATCTTGACTGCTAGAAACTCTATTTAAGTTCTCCTAAAAATGCACAGGGAAATATAAAGTTTAAATTAACTAAAATTTACAGAATATTACATGTACATGTGCATGTATATCGACATGTAATCAAGTGAAATATCTACATGTATGTTATGCCAATATCATATGCAACAGGCTACATGTTGAACAAAGGTATGTGATGATGATGATATTGCTAGTAATGTTGATATTCATGATGATGCAGTGGCGTAACCAGGATTTTCCATTGGGGGGGTCACACTCCATATCGTTCACCACCAAATCCCCCCCCCCTCTCCTCCTAAAACATATAAATTTAAAGAGTAGACCCAGAGGAAGGGGGGGGGGAGGGTCTCAGGCACCCTGGGACCCCCCTCTGCCAACGCCCCTGTGATGTGATTATTGATTAATCTAAAAAAGCCATCATTTACTCTGGAACATTACATGCTCAATAAAAATACTGATACATGTACATTTAGAACTTACAATCAAGTGAGCTGTAATCTTATCTGCACATCCAGCATTTGATACAATATACAGCTCATCAGCCTTTTTATTAATAATCAAATCATCTTTAATCCCACCATTTTCATTAGTGAATAAAGACAATGTTCCAGTATTTTCTTCAAGACCTTTTATGTCAGCCACAACAAGACTCTCCAAAAACTTGACTCTATCCTTGCCATGTAGTTTAAACTGCAACATGTGTGTGACATCAAATATCGCAGCATGCTGACGAACATGTAGATGTGACTTCATCACACCCTCTTTGTATTGCACAGGCATCGACCAGCCACAAAATGGCACCATTTTTGCACCATGTTCAAGATGGAAATCATAAAGTGCTGTCTTCTTGAGCTCTTCCTGCAATTACAGTACATGGTGGATTATTAAAATATATTGCTAGACAATACATGTATGCAGGACTTGAATAACTCTGTTCTGGCCAGAGGTGTACAGGTACATGAAAATGTTTCTTAAAGTACAGATACACAAGGCAATATTGCTTACAAAACTGTTGCAGCGTGTGTCCATGCACCTCTGTAGTATTTTTATGACCATGCAATCCTACATGTACATGTACTTCTGCAACATTACGCACAACAAATTGCAGAGGTGGACACACTGAAATTGTGCATGTTGCCAGCAATATTGCTCGCAATGTTGCACCAAGCTACAGACACATGGTGCAACATCGTGTGCAATATCGGTGGCACTACGCGTATGTATGATTGCAGCGTGTGTTGATACACCTCTGCAATAAATATTGCTGCGGCCAATATTGAAGTACAAGTGCAATTCTACTCCAGTCTCCAATGTTATATTTTTTCATATTGGGAATTCATCAGGGGTCGGGTATACTGGGTAACCTTCTTATTGGGTGGGACGTGGTGTAATGTATTTTAAAGGGGACTTCGTGTCCTATTGTACAACACCTGCCTTATGGGCGAATCTTGAAAATTAAAATAAAAAATTAAAATTAAAATAATGTTGCATGCAATAAATTGCAGAGGTGGAAACATGCTGAAATTGCGCCAGCGCTGTCAATATTGTGCACAATGGTATTCCGTGTGTCTACACCTTTTTATGTGCAACTTTGCATCATTTTGCATTTTTGCCATTTTGGGTACCTCGACCCCCCATGACCTGCTCTGTGTCATGCATCCCAGTCTCTGCACTTTGCAATCTGTAAGCTTATAGATCAGCCACATAATTTAATTATTATTTAACCCCACTAATAATTATTATTTTGGAATTGTTTAAAGTAAATACCTTATTTTCTGTTGCTAGACCTCTTGTTTGTCCAAGTACTGAACAACAGATTCTTTGCGAAGTCCTGCGTCCGAAATACTGCCAACATTCGCCTCTATTTAATTGCCTTACGAGAGCGCTCATGATGGTTCAAGCTTTCAACAACTCAAAACACGGAGAATCTAACTGATTCCGTTAATTTGTGTTCTTCAAAAGCAAGTACTTGTGCCTTGTGGAGTAAAATGATAACAAATATTTCTGGAGTAAGTTTTTTCCATATGAGTGAGTACGCAAGCGTTCAGCGGTAGTTGTCGTGCGCATGAGCAGTAGTGCGGCTTCGCATGGGCGCGAGAAAGGAATAAAATCTCGTCAGAAAAAGAAGAACGAGAAAGTTGGTGGAAAAGTCGCTTAAAAATGCTCTATTTAGAGGACTTCTTGGAACGTACGTATCTTATTATGTTAGATTATTTATTCATCTAGGTACTGATGCTTTCTTTTATGAAATTTCGGCTCAGAATAGTTAATTTTGAGCCGAGATTTTGAAAGTTGTAATGGCGGTAACGCCATTGTTTCTTCGCGGGGGACATCATGGACTGAATTTGAAGATCGGGTTTTCATCGCCAATTTCTATAGAAAATGTCATTTGATTGAGATATTCGAAGGGCTTTGTTGTTAGTCAAAGATCTAAGTGCATTAGTTTTTATTTTTTTTATAATTTTAGAAGTTTGTTTTGGTATATTTTCTGGGTCATGCGCAATGAGGACAGCAATACGTGAAGAATGAGCGGACATTTCCGTGCAGTGATCGTCTAAAATCACCAATCATTGGCCACATGTTATGAATTAAATAGCGTAATTGTATTCCCTGGATACAATTCTCTAATTTTCTTTATAAAGGACTCTTGTTTTATCTCAAAATGTTTAAAAATGGCATTTCTCGTCAAAGCGAAAATAAAAATGGCGGGTGCCTTAAGTCACGTGACTGGATAAATTTTGGTGGGGGAGGGGAGGAAACGCGCGACGAGATAAATCTGAATTTCTTAGTTTTGCTATTTTTACTCAAATATATTTTATTTGAAATGTTTATTAAAGAAAAAATAATATTATTTCAAATATAGTAACTACAGCAGTTTTATAAAAGAATATCCTGCGAGCTATTTTCTGAAAATTTCCCTATTTTTAAGGAAAAGAGAATCAGATGTAATATTTTTTCGAATTGATCAAACATACTTGATCCGTTTATTTTTTTAAATATCTCTTGATCTAAAAAATTTAAAATTGTTAAAAAATACAGTCAGTCTCTATCAAATGAAAACAATGATAGTAAATGAACAGTCCACACTACCCATTGAAGGGAATGAGTATATATGTGTACATTCATTCAACAGTTATTGAACAGTTACCATTAGAACTTAGAGAGCGATTCACTGAAATGAGAGAACTGGATTTGACAGTGCAAAGTAAGTGGAACTGTAATCCACTGGATATATTATTAAATTGTGTTAAAATCGTTAAGTACTGCATCAACAGGATTAAATATTTCCAAGTGTATTCATGTTAATACTATCTAAAGTCTATCTTTTTTCAAATCTACTTATTTTCTTTGCTTGGGCTTCCTGTGGCAAATAAAGCACAGGCAGCCCAACACAACATTTCTGAAATATATCATAGAGTCGATTTTGTACGAGTGGGAAACCTACGGTACCTTGACACTCAAATGGCTTCCTTTCTGAACCAATCAAAAAGCGTGCAGATGCATCTCGTCCAATCAAACTATTTCAATACGGCAGGGTACCGTGACACACAAATGGCTTCCTTTCTGAACCAATCAAAAATCGTGCAGATGCATCTCATCCTATCAAACTCTTTCAATACGGCACGGTACCGTAAATCCCCAATCATACGAAAACGACTCTATCAAGCACTTAATTATTTACAGTACATACAGCTGACGTACATGTGTAGTGTTGTAAATATAAATTTCATTGTTTGTAGATTCAATTGACGACTTAGATATTAGAGTAAAACAGTTTTTTATGAACTGTCGAAAAGCAAAACCAGAATGGAAAGACCAACAATATCAACAAATAAAAGAGGCGAGCAAAATTAATCTATTGTCATGAATTTGTAGCATTTACGCTGTTCTCCCATTCTAAAGCATCTCAATTTATAGGAATATCAAAAATCAATGGAAGATGCAGATGAGAAAGTTTTAGCAGCATCACAAATATATGACCTTGTAAGTTGCAAAGGTCCTGAATGCTCTTTGTAAGGATGGCAGTTGTGTTAATGATGATGGACATGATGATGATGATGGACATGATGATAGTGATGATGATTGATGATGATGATACACACAATAATTGATTTGGTGATGATGATGATGGACATAATGATTGACTGGTGATGATACATTGTAACTAGAGTGATGATGATCGATGCACATGATGATGGACATGATTGATTTGGTGATGACGATATACAAGATTGATTTGGTGATGATGATGATGATGGACATAATGATTGACTGGTGCATGATGATGGACATGATAGAGAGTGATGATGATGGACATCACTTATGATTATATTTAGTGTATTATGTACATTCACTATAGCCATCGACACCTCATCATCTCATAATTATTTGTTGGTTCAATTTGTGATTCATAGGTAGATAAACATCTTAGAAAATTAGATCAAGAATTAACAAAATTTAAAATGGAACTAGAAGCTGATAATGCTGGAATAACAGAAGTACTTGAACAAAGTAAGTGACTGCAATATTCATGACCTAATCTATATAAACAAATACTGTACAGTGAAACCTCTCGTAAGTGGGGCCAAGTGTGGGTACATGTATTTGCATATGGGAGGGGTCTCCTTACGGGAGATGCCCTTTAGTGAAGGTTTGACTGTATTGATGTACTGGTTTCCAAATTGGAAACCAGTATTGTTGTATTGCTGTATTTGTAAACCCACTCAAAATAAAGATTATTATTATTATACATGTACATGAATAGTATTAATTAAGCTTCCTCCCTCTGCAATTCCTTCAGACCAAACCCTTACATGCTTTCTCAGTACTATAAACAGACTTACAGTACGTGTAGCATGAAGTTATTCTTATATACATGTAATATAATAATGTGATTGTTGTCATTTTTAAGGATCCTTGAGACTAGATGAACCAGTAACTTCCTCTTCGCCGGTTAGAAATAACCATTTAACGCCGTCATCGCAAACATTCAATACTCAAAGTAAGTGTATCATGTCAATAATTTGATGGTTTAGTTGATATGACGTTAATGGATTGTAACTATATATCAAATTTTCTGTTCCAGAATGCAAATATAATCAAGTGGATGTAGTTACTAATGATTTAACCAATGGAGACCATGGTCTAATGTCAATACCTAGTTACTCTAGCTATAGTCCACTTAGTTTGTACCCTCCAATGTCACCATCACCTAAAGTCTCCACACCCCAATCTCCGTCTCCGTCAATTTCATTAACTGTTGGTAAGTTTCTGACCACATTTGTACATGTTAATAATCTAGAGTTGTCGCTGTTTTTTAGCAGACCATAGCTAGAAAGAACACATGTTACATGTACAATGTAGGTGGCTCAACTGGCATCAGGACAGCAAGGCAGGGAATTTAGTATTAGCTGGCAACTGTGAGACTAACTCTAGCAGCTATGCTTTCAAAACCAGCTCTTAATTGTCTACTTTTGTCGGTTCAGTGTCTCCTGATTTTTACATGTTTATTTGAAGCATTTTAATTGTCATGCCCCTTTACTTTCAAGGTATGCTTGGAGCTGGATCCACCGCCGCAGGTTATTCATCGATGTCAAACACTGTACAGATGCAACAAAACAGAAGAGTAGCAAATACATTAAAATCTCCTTATGGCACTCCATTTATTAATCAAAGCAATACTGATTATCTAGGTATGGTTCCATTTACCTCTACAATAAACCCTTTCTGCTCGCCTCATTGTTTTCCCATTTAATACCTTGTGGTATTGACAATCTTTGTTCAAAGTATTCCTGCATCAATGTATTTGTTCATGCGTTAACAAGAAAGAAAATACTGTATCTTATTATACTCAAGGGAGCACGGTGGGCATAAATGACCCTAAAATCGCTCACTGAAAACGTCCTCTTTTTCCAAAATCATTAATATTTTCAAAAGTCTTCCATGAAATGAAATACAACTTTCAGAGTTTCTTTATTAAAGGTAGTGTGGTATTTTAAACTATTCGTTGGTAAAATCTGACGCAATGATGACGTCATAATAAAAAGTTACAATTGCTGTGAAAATTTAGTTTAAACACAATGATAAAATAAAGTGCATATTTTGAAAGATAGTAACATCTTGTGCACTTCGGTGAACTTTTTATAATGTTCCGATTATTAGAACCTGAGTTATAAGGGATTTAGTGTTTTGATGACGTCATTATTTATGACGTCATCGGTAAAATAAAAAAACAGTTTGAAGGGAGAGAAATCCGTAAAATGACTTTATTTACATTGATTATTGTTATAGAAGTATCTTAATTCTACAAAGTGGCGATTTTTATGTTCATTAACTCTCTTAGAGATATTTTAAAATATATGTGACGTCATAATGACGTGTTAACTTTTTTAATTGTTTTTAAAATATTATTTGAACTACTTACACTCAAAAAATCAAAATTCTAAAACCAACAAAATGTCCGCAGGTCATAGTTCTTCCAATACGCTAAGTATGGGGCTAAAATGTTTTCAAACAAAAAAGTTTTCCCAAGCGATGTATTTTACCGATGGTTTTGTATGAATTATTTCCCGCCAAATTTTCCCGGGAAAAAATATCAAGTTAAAAATATTCATAACTCTGGTTACCTTCGTCCAATTTCAAAACGGTTTTCGATTTTAGGTAAGTTATCACGAGAACAACGAAGTAACATCAATTTTGCGATTTTCCAAAAAATTAATATGAGCGATTTTCGAGCCATTTATGCCCACCGTGGAGTGGTCACATGGTCTGAAATGGGACAACATTGAGGCAAGCAGTACAGGTGTATTCTGCAGTTGTTATTGACAATGCAGGTGAATTATTACTCTGACTTACACGTACTGATGCCACGGTCCACTAATGTATAGGTGGAGCAGCTCTTGGAGGATTATCAAGTAATGCTACTCCGGGAACTATTAATGGTATACCCACTAGTAGTTATGACACAACAACCCCTACTATGCCACCATCTCTTACCTTGCCCGTAACCCCTGTTGAACCTCAAACACAACTGACAGTACCTACAGCCTCGACACAAAAGAAAACTAAAAAGTAAGTGCAAGATGTTACAGTACAGGGATATTAATGTATGAACTATCATTATCATCCAACTATCATTATCATCACTATCATTATCATCACTATCATTATCATCCAACTATCATTATCATCCAACTATCATTATCATCCAACTATCATTATCATCACTATCATCACTATCATTATTATCACAATCATTATCATCACTATCATTATTATCACTATCATTATCATCACTATCATTATCATCGCTATCATTATCATAGCTATCATTATCATCACTATCACTATCATTACTATCATTATCATCGCTATCATTATCATCACTATCATTATTATCGCTAACATTATCATCGCTATCATTATCACTCATCATCACTATCATTATCATCACTATCATTATTAACACTATCATCATCATCACTATCATTAATGATCATCATTGTCATCATTATCATCACTATCATCACTATATCATTATCATCACTATCATTATTATCACTATCATCGCTATCATTATTATCGCTATCATTATCATCACTATCATTATCACTATCATCGCTATCATTATCATCGCTACCATTATTATCGCTATCATTATCATCACTATCATTATCACTATCATTATTATCACTATCATCATCACTATCATTATCATCACTATCATTATCATCACTATCATTATCATCACTATCATTATCATCACTATATCATTATCATCACTATCATTATCATCACTATCATTATCATCACTATCATTATCATCACTATCATTATCATCACTATCATTATTATCACTATCATTATTATCACTAGATCATCGCTATCATTATCATCACTATCATTATTATCACTATCATTATTATCACTCATTATCATCACTATCATCACTATCATTATTATCACTATCATTAATAATCATCATTATCACCATCATTATCATCACTATCATTATCATCACTATCATTATCATCACTATCATTATTATCACTCATTATCATCACTATCATCACTATCATTATTATCACTATCATTAATAATCATCATTATCACCATCATTATCATCACTATCATTATCATCACTATCATTATCATCACTATCATTATCATCAATATATCATTATCATCACTATCATTATCATCACTATCATTATCATCACTATATCATTATCATCACTATCATTATCATCACTATCATTATCATCACTATCATTATCATCACTATCATTATCATCATCATCATATCATCATTATCACTATCATTATTATCATCATTATCATCATTATCATCACATCATTATCATCACTATCATTATCATCACTATATCATTATCATCACTATCATCACTATCATTATCATCACTATCATTATCATCACTATCATTATCATCACTATCATTATCATCACTATCATTATTATCACTATCATTAATAATCATCATTATCACCATCATTATCATCACTATATCATTATCATCACTATCATCACTATCATTATCATCACTATCATTATCATCACTATCATTATCATCACTATCATTATCATCACTATCATTATTATCACTATCATTAATAATCATCATTATCACCATCATTATCATCACTATCATTATCATCACTATATCATTATCATCACTATCATCATCATCTATCATTATCATCACTATCATTATCATCACTATCATTATCATCACTATCATTATCATCACTATCATTATTATCACTATCATTATTATCACTATCATTATTATCACTATCATTATTATCACTATCATTAATAACCATCATTATCATCACTATCATTATCATCACTATCATTATCATCACTATCATTATCATCACTATATCATTATCATCACTATCATTATCATCACTATCATTATCATCACTATATCATTATCATCACTATCATCACTATCATTATCATCACTATATCATTATCATCACTATCATTATCATCACTATCATTATCATCACTATACAGGGTTCGTGCAGGTCCTTGAACTCCTTGAAAAGTGCTGGAATTTAAAATGTTAATTCAAGGGCACTTGAAAGTCCTTAAAAATGGGGAAAATACCTTGAAAATGTCTCTTGTACTCCTTGAACAATCCAGACAATATTTCAACAATAAAATATATCTTTAATATAAATCAATTAAAAATAATTTACGAGAAATTGGCATTGTAAACATGAAAACATTGAGCCTAAATCAATGGACGATATCATAACGACAATCAGATAGTTCTATTTGTGGGTTTCCTGTGGCTTTTGCCTGCGCATGCGCGTGGAATATCGTTCTGCACGTGGTTGGGATGCCATATTGAATTTTTAAGAAGTCAAGCGTATAATAGATCCCGTATTAGATATTGATCATTGATAACTCAGGGGCGGATACAGGGGGAGGGTTCTGGGGGTTGCAACCCCCCCTATGGATATTTTTTTAATACCGCTTGTATAGATATGTCTGTCCGTAGGTCTCTCTTGCACTTTCAGCTCTCTCCCTCGTAAGAATAATAGCATTCATTCATACTGTTTACACGACCGTTCGACTTCGAGGCCGGTTTGACTGATAACAGAAAGAACCTGCCGTTTTTAGCGTCAAAAACGTATGTGAAGCCTTCATACTTGTAAGCTCACCCAAGCATCTTTGTTGGATGTCCAATAAACTCAAAATTTTACTGAAAATTGAGTTTTGTTGTGTTAATAAAACAACTCCAGATCTCTAAAAATTTCATTTTAGAGCTTGTAGATTTCAAAATTTTCTGGGGGGGCATGCCCCCAAACCCCCCTAGATGTTCGCGGCTTTGCCGCTCACACAACACAACGGCCGCAACACAACCCCCTGTTTGACAAAAACCTGGGTCCGCCCCTGTAACTTTGGCTTTCGTGGCATTCAAGGCTTTCATGTGTTCACGGAACAATGCATATTTCCAAAAACGCTCAACGTCTTTTAGTGTAGATTTACCGCGAACGGTGTATGCATTTGTAAGCATTTCGAGCGTAAAGAGGAAAAAAAACAGAAGACCAATACCTTCACCATATTTCCTTGACTTTCTTCGTCGAAACTGCAAAACGTCGCTACAACGTCAATCGCTACAAACTCATGGTCAGGGCTAGTACCACTCGATTGCAGATTCGCGACACCGAATAACACCCAAAAAAATATAGGCTGTATTTTATAACTCGTGCGGCCTTTGGCATGGGCACGAGTAATGATTAAAATGTAGAAATGCTCGTATTATACTCCTTGAAAATTTCCATTTTGGTCCTTGAATACTCCTTGAAAAGTCCTTGAATGTTTCAATTGGAATCCTGCACGAACCCTGCTATATCATTATCATCACTATCATTATCATCACTATCATTATCATCACTATATCATTATCATCACTATCATTCATTATCATCATCATCATCACTATCATCATCACTATCATTATCATCACTATCATTATCATCACTATCATTATCATCACTATCATTATCATCACTATCATTATTATCATATCATTAATATCATTATCACATATCATTATCATCACTATCATTATCATCACTATATCATTATCATCACTATCATTATCATCACTATCATTATCATCACTATCATTATCATCACTATCATCATTATTATCATCTATCATCATAATCATCATTATCACCATCATCACTATCATCACTATCATCACTATATCATTATCATCACTATCATCACTATCATTATCATCACTATCATTATCATCACTATCATTATCATCACTATCATTATTATCACTATCATTAATAATCATCATTATCACCATCATTATCATCACTATCATTATCATCACTATCATTATCATCACTATATCATTATCATCACTATCATTATCATCACTATCATTATTATCACTATCATTAATAATCATCATTATCACCATCATTATCATCACTATCATTATCATCACTATCATTATCATCACTATATCATTATCATCACTATCTCATTATCATCACTATCATTATCATCACTATCATTATCATCACTATCATTATCATCATTATCATCACCATCATTATCATCACTATCATTATCATCACTATATCATTATCATCACTATCATTATCATCACTATCATTATCATCACTATCATTATCATCACTATCATTATTATCACTATCATCACTATCATTATTATCACTATCATTAATAATCATCATTATCACCATCATTATCATCACTATCATTAATAGAATTAAACTCAACTGGTTACCTATCGACTCAATAATCTCAATCTCACTATCATTATCATCACTAGGACAATTATTAAACTATCATCATCAATCACTACCACAATCATTATCACTGCCACTATGAGCCAGCTACATTGTTTAAATACATGTTCCACCAGCAACCATCTCCATCATAGACAGAAAAAAAAAGATAGAAACTTTATTTAAAAGTGTCATCATTTAAAAGTGTCTCGACTAATTTTTATTATCAGGAATAAGAGTATGTCATCACAAATGGTCAGTACTGCTACTGCATCAGCGCCAGTACAAGCACAAGATGCAGCGGAAGCAGCTGCTGCCGTCCCTGATTGGTGTTATGACCCTGATGAACCAAGATACTGTCTGTGTAATCAGGTAATGAATGTCAATTGGTCAAGACTGTTTCATCCATGTTAATTTACCCTTGCTGCCTTTCAGGTATCCTATGGCGAAATGGTTGGTTGCGATAACAATTACGTGAGTCTGAAAATTCTTTTACAGACAGTAATATGTAATGTAGTCCATATCAGTCGAATAGCTTTACAGTGAGGGCACACTAACCGGGACCACTTGAGCCAAACTGACCAATCAGATTACACCTGAAAATAATCACATTCCAACAAAAGTCATCTGTGCCAATTATAACTATGCTGATTGGCCCAGACAACTTTTGTTGGAATGTGATTATTTTCTGGTGTAATCCGATTGGTCAGTTTGGCTCAAGTGGTCCCGGTTAGTGTGTCCTCACTGTAATTGCTCACTGCCACTTGTACATTTACTGTTACTGAAGAAGGCCATTTGGCCAAAAGACCTTCAACGAAATACATAACGTACACTGTAGCTGTTCATGGCGTCTTTGTTTGTCTATTCATTGATTTAAATGGTCATGACTGACGTCCTCTAATTTCTTTTTCTGCAGTGTCCAATAGAATGGTTTCATTATGGCTGTGTGGGTCTAACAGATGCTCCTAAAGGAAAGTGGTATTGTCCACAATGTTCGGTACAGATGAAACAGAAGAGAAGTCGACACAAGTGAACAAACACCGACAATAACTTGATTGAAATCAATTAACACTGGTTTCCTGATGCAAGCATAAGAACATGGATTTACGATTCTTTATTTCTCGTGCTTGTGTGTTTATATGCTTGCTTCGATCCAATTCTCATGCTTGTTCTGGTGCTTGCATTGCTAGTGAATACCAGGCTTTAAAGTATAATTGAACACCATGTCTCAACTGGTGTTATAGTGCAATAGGACATCCATCATAGTCAATGCTGTATGTTCAGCTTGGACAGCTGGGCATATAAAGGGTGCGACTGAAAATAAACCTGGTCTCCATAAACGCATTAGAATGTTAGCAATGGTGATTGGCAACAATCGGAGTACAAATTATATTAAAACTTTCCACTCCTGATTTTACGCAAACCAGTTAGCAAAAACAGCATAGTTAAATGTTTGCAGCTTGCAATCAGGCATACTGCGAGCCATATCTTTGTTGTCTATTCTCAGGAAATCTAGCATGATAGTAAATGACCTCTAACCAACGATCCATTCCCTCTTTACATTGGTTAGCAGTTGAATAGCATAAGTGATCTCTACTCAAAATCTACAAGAATCTTTGAATTTCAAAGCCTGAGAATGTGGATTTTGATATATACCTTCAGTTGTTCACTATCATTTGCCTGAGAATAGAAAATGAGACGACGTGCAGTCTAGCAAGCATGACTGACTGACATGTACCTAAAATTGATCAATGGGTGGATCACGAGTAAAAGTTAGGAGAAAGTTGTAAATATTTTAAATCATCAATGAAGTTCCTGGTCGAAGGCCAATTAGTGGACTAACCCAGGGTTAAACCTTAAAGTGCATATCAAGGTTATTTGTTTCTTTTGAAAATCGATTATATATAAAGTGAATAGTGGGATGGTTCAGTATTTTGTGATTTCAGCTTCGTATTTGCGAGTTATGAAGGTTTGAAATCGTGATATGCTAATTAGGTGACGTCAACGCAGGCATTTGCCGTAACTTATTTATATTTTTTCAAGTAGCACTCTTTTCTAAAATAGAAATACAAGTTTAACATCATTTATATAAGTTATAGAATAACTTTTTGCCAGTTCAAAAATTTCAGTAATTTGCAAAGGGGCGCTTTTGTTTAATAAATGATGCCTGCGTTGACGTCACTGAATTACCATATCACGATTTCAAACCTTTATATCTCGCAAATGCGAAGCTCAAATCACAAAATACTGAACCATCCCACTATTCACTTCATATGTAATCGATTTTCAAAATAAACAAATAACCCTGATATGCACTTTAACTACCCCTTAATCCTGGAAAAGACAAATTGGTCTTTCATGAACTGGGCTATAATCTTTACAATAATCTGGTTAATAAAAATTGCAACATTTGCAGGTATATTTTTTAACAATTTGCTGCCTGTAACATGTTGCAGTACTAACTTTTGTGACCATGTACATACACATACACGTAATACTAATTGGGCCACGTCAAGCAGAAAGGGACCTTGTGACATTTGCCTCCACAATGTACAATAAAAATTGCAAATCTCAGGCCCCATACATTTAGCTTGCAGATCAAAAGACAGTGCCTCTGGAGAGTACGACTCCTCAAATGATGTGAAAAAAATATTGAAAAATTAGCTCAAATTGCTGAAACAAAAACACTAAATTAATGAAATACATGATTATATACAGTCAGGTGCCTTGCCTTCTTACCCTGGAGGGTAGGAGAGGGTATGACTGATGGTGGGGGAGGGGTGGCTTTGCATAGCCAAAATTCCATAAGGGCAGTAATAATACAGAGATGTTTGCATACTCTTCCTAACCTTGAAATATTAGTCTTAATTAGCAGACCAAACTAATAATTATTATCATTAATATTTACAATTACATTAATACTAATTTTGATCCTGTCAATCTAAAAGACATGTATTTTTATTGGAGAATGAATTCCTTACAAGTGTACATGTATATTTATATAAATGGTTAATAAAATACACTGAAGTGGTGAGAAAAGCTTGCATAAGTGTTAATACATGTACAGTTAGTTCTCTATTAGGGGGTTATATATGATTGGCCCTGACTGACAACTCTGAAAGAAAAAGAAGAAAAAGAAGAAAAAAAAAAAAAAAAGATTGAGTGGCCCTGATTCTGGAATGTATGTGAACTGACAACAGGCCCCGGTTGCACGAAAGGTGAATAGCGCTATCCACCAGATAAGTCCTATCCAATGGATAAAATTTATTGGATAACTGCATCAGTTTTATCCGTTGCATAAGACTTATCCGGTGGATAGCACTATTCACCTTTCGTGCAACCAGGGCCTGACGTTTTGACTGATGTTTATTCACACATTTGTGAGACGAAAATCATTTGCCAGATAACACTTTCATACCACAATCATAAAAATTCACATTTGCCCAGTGATTAGTAACAACCACATTTTACACACTTTGGTTACTGCAAGTTCAACTTACTTACCAGTTGCAATTTTCATCTCAAGTGTAGTGCAAACAGTATGGTATCGCTTGCTATGCACGACTGCAGCACATTACTTTAGTAATAAGATAATCTCACATTTACCATACCACAACACCATAATACATTTACCATACCACAACACCATAATACATTTACCATACCACAACACCATAATACATTTACCATACCACAACACCATAATACATTTACCATACCACAACACCATAATACATTTACCATACCACAACACCATAATACATTTACCATACCACAACACCATAATACATTTACCATACCACAACACCATAATACATTTACCATACCACAACACCATAATACATTTACCATACCACAACACCATAATACATTTACCATACCACAACACCATAATACATTTACCATACCACAACACCATAATACATTTACCATACCACAACACCATAATACATTTACCATACCACAACACCATAATACATTTACCATACCACAACACCATAATACATTTACCATACCACAACACCATAATACATTTACCATACCACAACACCATAATACATTTTACCATACCACAACACCATAATACATTTACCATACCACAACACCATAATACATTTACCATACCACAACATAGAGCAGATTTCATATAACTTACTGATAAACCATGGCACATGGCACGGCACAGATTCATTTGAAATCCTAAATCGGCACGGCACATCCATGCCATAAGTTTTTCACCGTCATACGAAATCTGCTCTAATACATTTACTATACCACACCATAATACATTTACCATGCCACAACACCATTAGATAATAAAAATGACACTGCTAGAGTTTAGCCACTTCTAGGAGTCTAGTACTTTATTCAAAAATATTGTCTTGTTAATTAAATTATCCATTTTTTGTTTCCTGTAAGAATTATTGTAAAAGATTAAGTTGTCATGGCACCCTAGTATAACATCCATCACAGCTAGTGTGATTGTTGAACAGATAACTGAACCCTAATTTCTAAGTCATGAGACCACTCTCCTCAATGCATGAAACTACATGTACACGATTGTAATTACCTAATATTTGTTCATGTACTTTGTAATTTAACAATGAGTCAAGGCTCTGCACACAAGAATCATGTGTTTTTACATGAACCTTACTGTAAAACTCAGATTATAATTAAGCCCCTCCAACTTTTAGTCCTTCCAAAAACAAGTTTATTATTTGTAAAGACCGAGGTAAAAACTCCTTCCAATAATTCCAACCAATAATTATTATTATTATTATAAGTTCATAAGCTGCTAAAAGAAATAACATTTAAAATACTATAATATCAATAAAAAACCTTGAACAAACAATATACCAAGCATCAGGCTCCTATTGATAACAGTGTATTATATACACTGAAAGGACAACCCTGTTTAAATAAAGGTTTATTCATTCATTCATTCATCATAATTATTATATATTATTGTAAAATGTAAATTCAGCATACTTAATTACATTTTTTGTAATAATTTGATGTTTCAGATGTTAGTGATCACAGCTCTAGGCCATAGTTTGTTTCTGCTGTCTATCCTCAAATTCCAGATCACGTAAAATCCCCTCCAAAAGCCCCTCCAGAAATATATATTAGCCCCCTGTTCAAATAAAGCTCTTATAATCAGAATTTTACCAGTGACTTCTCACTGCTGTACTCTGATTAATGCCTAATAATGATTAATCACATTATTCTCTATTAGTCCTGAGATATA